>VDFB02043104.1:0-155533 GCA_007258455.2 Sequoia sempervirens
CAAGTTTATTCTTTGAACCAATGCAACAAGTACATTGCTTCAAGAGGGAAAATATAGACCGCGATCAAATTTGCATTATGCATATTCATCCGCTCAATAAATAAATCAAATACATCACATCCATTCACCTAGTAAATCAGGTTCTTATCATCAAAAGCTCAATCATAGTTTAATTAAATAAATCAAGCTTTATTTAATTAAAATCTCAAACATGCATCTTCCATCCTTTTATGATTTAAATAAAACAAATATTTAAGTCTTAAAAGTCAAAATCATCTAATCAGCATTAAATCAGCATAATCATCATCTATTTAATCTAACCCTGATTAAATACTCACCCACTTGCATTCTCTAGATTTGGCCACTTGCACATGAAATTGCAATTAATTGATTTATCAAAATCTTTATTTTCAACTTGGCATAAAGGGAGAATATTCTCCAAGTTTGAATCTCCCCCCAAGTGGACATGTACACCCAACAGAGCATTTATGAGGCCTTACATGTCTCTTACATGTCCCCTTCCAAAGGTCAAACTCAGCATTCATTGCAAATTTGAAATCAAATTCTCCCTCTCATGGGAACTCTTCCCAAATCTTGCACAACCATTGGCCTATCATCCTTGACAAGTGGCCTTATCTTATTGGCTTGATCTTTGTCCCATTGGTCCATTTTCAACACTCTTAGCATTTGAAAATTATTAAATAGAGGCTTCATCTCTTATCAAACCCTTCACCATCTCTCCACAATTTTATGCAAGGTTACTCTCTTCATTTGAGATTTGATCTTGTCCATTTCACTCCATCATCTCCATCATTTACACAACTTGAGCTTTGATCAAGGGTTGGGAAAGGGTCACTAGCACATGTGACACCAATCCACTATAAGATGCTAGTTTGATCATTAGAATGATGCATTTCTATGTTTTTCTTGTTTCTTTGGCATCATTCTTGTGATTAGATGAATCTTATAGGGGATCTTTCGTATGCTCTGGTTTACTAACAATACTAAGGGTTTTTGTTTTTGATCCAATGCAAATTTAGGGTCCTACAATATGGATGTTTAGGTAGCTAATATCCTTGAGACATATGGCATGCTCTTGAGCCAGGATTTGATGAAAAGCATTGGAGGTTACCTCTCATTGGATTTCTCACACATGTGGTTGACATGGAAAGGGGTACCAACTCAGATTAGGATCGAAAGTGAGCCCTGTTTGAAACATATGATTATGGAGTATGATTGTCCCAATGAAATAGCATACTTTGAAACCAAGATATGAGTTTATAGGAGGGAAGAGATCATGAACTTCTCAATGTTAAATTTTGATAGCTTACAATCTGTAGAGCATCTTGACCCTATGACCATTGTCAACCGGAAAGTCCTGATCAGAAAATTGAAACAAGATAAGTTGGTTATGGGAGAAGAAGATGATTTATAGTCTCTTACTCCCAAATTGATGTAGGGTCCATTACCAGAACCATTATGAGCTGACATGCCAACCTTATATAGATATTTTGAACCACATTTTCCAGTCAAGATAAACCTGTCAACACCCTCCCAAAATACCTCTGAGTCAATTCCCATTTGAGGCTAGATATGTGACTATTTTAATGAGGAATAATGCCCTTCAGGAAGAAGTCTCCCCCCAAAATGCAAGAACTCGGATCCTATTCTCGGATCAACAGGATAAGATCGAGCAATATCGGAAATTGTCTGACACACCCATACTTGCTAACTTTCCAATGCCCAAGGGGTTGCTCAAAAAGACAACTAGCTATCAGAATACTTGAGATGAGGTGTAGGAACCAATTTCTACACATGCTTTAAATTTGACTAAAATTCTTGATGATCATAACTTACAAAAATCTCCCAATCTCGCCACGTTGAACCAATCCGAGCCACCACTTGTTTCCCCCAATCAAACACCCATAGCTGACCTGAAGAAACAAATTTCAGTCCAGGATCAGCTGTGGATCCTCAAATTTGATGGTTCCAAGTCCAAAATAGGAAGTGGAGCTAGAATTGAACTAACAAACCCGACAGGGAAAACCTATTTTGCCTCTTATAGGTTGCAGTTCGCATGTATGTGGCAGAGTTTGAAGCACTCGCCTAGGGATTGATGTTCACTCATTAGAAAAAGGTTACAACTCTGACATTCATGGGAGATTTTAAGGTAATTGTCAAACAGGTTCGCAACCAATACACATGCCATAACAAAAGGTTGGTTGTATATAGGAATAGGATATGGAATCTAATAAAAGACTTTGATGCCTTTGGAATCAAATTGATTCCTAAAGAATATAATTTGATTGTTTATGTGCTTATTGTTGCTGCTAGCACCTTGGAACCCATGTAGGATTCAAAGTTGAAGATATTCTCAGTGGAATTGGTCTCAATCCTATCCATCCCCAATAACGTCAGGAATTTTTAGGTTTTTGATGATGATCAACATATACTTGCTTTCTTGGCAAGTTCAGATGTCTTTGAAGGAAAAACCATTGATGAATCAGATAGAGATAAGGGAGACTAGGATCCCGAAAATTGTGACACAGAGGGAATAATTAACTTGAAAACCAACAACATTACCAAGGGAATGGTAGCATTGGAAAGGATCTTCAATTATGATCCTCGAGCTCGTGAAAGATTGCCTATAGATAATGATGGAGGAAAATATGAATCAGTCAACTTGGAAAATTCAAGCTCGAGGAAAAATGTGTATATAGGAAAAACCTATCCCAAGGAAATCAGGGACAAAATATTGAAAGTGCTAAAACAAGATATTATAGTGATTGCTTGGGGGTACAAATATTTAAAAACATTCAATACTTCGGTAATAATGCATACTATCCCCTTGAAACCTGAAGTGAAACCGTTCTGTCAAAAGCAGTGCTCGATCAATGCTTTAATTGAACCTTTAATTTTTAAGGAGGTATAGAAGTTGCTATCAGAAAGAGTAATTTTTCCAGTACAACATTCGACTTGGGTTGCCAAGCTAGTTCATATTTGTAAGAAGGGTGGGGAGATTAGATTATGTGTTGACATTAGGAATCTCAATAAAGCCTCAAAGAAAGACAATTACCTGCTTCCTTCTCTTAATGAAGTGTTGCAAATAGTTAATGGCTCCCAGATGATGTCATTTTTGGATGGCTATTCAGGATATAATCATGTACTTGTTAATCATGAAGATAGAATGAAGACTGCCTTCACTACCAAGTGGCGGAAATTTGCTTATCGGAGGATGCCATTTGGTCTTATCAATGCTAGAGCAACATTTCAATGTGCAATGGATGTGGAATTTAAAGACCTAGTAGGTAAATGTTTTATCATTTACATGGATGATTTAATTGTATTTTATAAGAATAGGAAAGAAAACACTACAAATTTGTCAATAGTCCTTAGAAAATGCATAATTTATGGTGTGTCCCTCAACCCCAATAAGTGTGTATTCAAAGTTTCAGAAGGGAAACTACTACATCACATAATATTAGAAAAGGGGATAGCCATTGACCTTGATGGAGTGGAATCCATTCTAAAGCTGACCATGCTAGGCAAAAAAAGGAGATGAGATCTTTCTTCAGGAAGATAAATTTTGTAAGAAAGTTTATAACTAGGTTTACGGAGATCGTCAAACCCCTCAATGAAATGATGAAGAAGGACACAAAGATTGAATGGAGCAAAAAATTTAAGTCAACCTTTTCACAGATCAAACAGTCTATTTTAGAGGCATCGATTCTAACCAGTCTTAATTATTTGATGCCTTTTTACATTTATTCATTTGTGTTTGATCATTCATGTGTTACGGTCTTAACATAGAGAAAAGGTGAAGGAGATGAGAGGCCAATATCCTTTATGAGTTCTACATTCAAGAATGTTGAAATCAGATACCCACCCTTGAAGAAACATGCCTTTTCATTGGTACGAGTAGTCAAGAAGTTTAGACATTATATTCTCCATTGTTAGATCGCTGCCATAGTGTCGGACCCTACTGTGAAGTCCCTTTTAATGCAGAGTGAACTGGGAGAAAGATGAGGAAAATGGATGGCAATCTTATAGGAATTTGACCTTGAAATTCACCCGATGAAGCTGGTCCGAGGACAAGGTCTATCCAAGGTTATGGCTGATGTTGACACCAAGATTACTTGCCAATAGTACACCGTACAATCATTCACAGGTGATCCTTGCTATGCGAATTTTATTTTCTTGTTGCCTAATAGCAAATGTTTAGATGGAATGAATACAACTCAGAAGAGAGCATTAAGGCTAAAGAGTTCCCATTATATGCTTAAGGGAGGATCCTTGTACAAAAGAAACTTTGAAGGTGTTTACCAGCGTTGCCTAGATCAACAACAAGCAAACCATGCCATTTCTAAGTTTCATGGTAGGCACGGTATTGGGCATGGTTATGTTGATTCCATGGCACACCAAATTATGAGATCGGGTTATTATTGGCCCCATGTGTTATGTGATTCTCACCAACATGTTAGGACATGTCACACATGTAAAACTTCAGAATCAAGGGAATGCAATCTGGTGATGCCTCTACAGCCAGTATATAAGGTAAGACCATTTTCCCAGTGGAAATTATATTTTGTTGGGGTGATTAATCTGAATTCATTTGCAAGTCACAAGTTTATTTTGATGGTGAAAGATTATTGTACAGGATGGACTGAAGCTCAGCTGGGCAAGAACAACACCACTGAAGTAGTGATCAAGTTCCTTAATGAATGTATCATTACCAGGTTTGGAGTACCATTCACCCTAGTATGTGATAATGGCCCTTCCTTTTCTTCTACATAATTTATTCAATGGGCATATGAACATAAAATTTTGTTGAAATACTCTTCTAATTACTATCCACAAGGTAATGGTGTAGCATAGTCTACTAACAAAAACCTGTTGGAGGTGATTAATAAATTGCTAGAAAGTAACCCAAGGGATTGGCACACATAGTTGAAATTTTCCTTATGGGAAGATAGAACTAGAATCAAATTTTCCTTGGGAAACTCACTGTTTAAGCTAGTCTATGGCCAAGATCCCATTTTCCCTATTCATCTATAGATACCCGTTCTTCGATTCATGTAGGATTTTTACTCTAATGATGATAGGATAGAGGTCTGACTGACTAATTTACTCAGTCTAGAAGAACAGAGGGATGCTGCTCTTCAGCAGTTTTCCAAACATCAAGTTATTGTCAAATGCTAGTTTGAAAAAAGAGCTAAAATTAAAGTGTTTAGAATATCATACCTTGTGTTGTTATGGGAAAAGGCTAGGGAAAAGAAGGGTGATCACCAAAAGTTTGAATGACTTTGGTTGGGTCCATATTAGATCACCGAGATCCTTGGTGAGAATTCCTTTCATTTGAGCACCTTAACAGGAGAACCCGTCCCATTGCTAGTCAATGGGAAATTTCTCAAACACTATTTCAGCCCATGAAGGTTTGATCTTTTATCTGATTGTATATATGTAATTAACTGTTTTCTCATTTTTGGTTTGTTTGTGTTTCCTTTGTTTTGGTTTTTGTCATCTTTTGTGTTTCTGGGGACCTTCATTTTTTCCATTTTAGAGTCAAGGGGTTGTTATTCAAAATATACTGAAGGTACTAGGAGATAAATTGGTTTAGGTATTTTTAGGTATGTTTGTTGAAATTTTTCATTTTAAAACCTGTGTGTTGTGTTCTTTTCTAATAACAGTTTGAAAGGTTAAGAACAAACATGTATATTGTAAGCAATCTCATAAAACACGGTTGAATCTGTCACAAAATAGATAGAAACATTTGTTTGCATAAAGGCCTATTTATCTCAGGGTGACTATTTTCTAGATTTAGGTGAAAAATCTGAGTCCTAACACTGTCATGAGGTCCATTGTAGTTCTCAACCCAAATTTCAGGATGTTATATCTAAGTATTGAGAAAAGATTTAAAAAAAAGAAATTCTTCAAGTGAAGCCTATACAAAAGAAAAGAAAAGAGAGCCATTAAATGATGGAAAACTTAGTATGAGAAGGAAAATTCAAGTATCTCTACCAAGGCTATGGACGTTTGGCTGGCATTAGAGCAATTCTTTGAGAGAACTAGGGGTATCCTCGTAGGGGCTATAGATGCCTGACAGGCAGTAGAACAATGCCTAGGATATCATTGTATGACAATCAAAGGGGCTCAACTCATGTAGCTTGAATCTTAAATATAGTTGTTCAGCTGTAAGAAAATCCTTTATGAAAATAGATGCACCATACATGCACACACTTAGATTCAAAGAAGTTAATGCTTATTTACATATGAGATTCAGGTGGGAATAGGCACTTGTTACTCTCAAAAAGGTTCAGGTCTTTGTTCATGTCTCGGTCCCGACCTCATCCTTTTCCTTGTCTGTTCTTTATTCTTTCGAGTTTGAATCACATACCGACACTCATACTTGTTGCTTTATGAAGTAAATGTCTTTGTGCATGTCCTAGTTCCACCCCTCTTTTTTCCTTGTGTGTTTTGCTTGTGTTGGAGTAAGGTTTCAGATCAGAACTAGAACCAAGAACTTTTCAAAGTTCTTGTTCTTTTTTTTGGCCCGATCTTGACATCCGACTCCTTTTCATGTCTTTGTTCGCTTCAAGATCAGACTTCAGAATGTGACTTGAACTTTGTACCTTTTGAAAGTTCTAGTTCCTTTGCAAGTCCTGATCTTGGTTCCCATTTTCTTTTGTCTTTCGAGATAGGACTTCGGACGGTGACTTGTGCTTTGAAATTTTCAATGTTCTTGGTTCATTTCATGACCCAATTCTGATCCCCATTTTGTATTGTTTGTTCATCAAGTTTGGGCCTCAGGTCATCACTAAACTTTGCACCTTTTTAGAGTTTGGACTTGGTCCATGTTGTGATCCCAATCCCTGCTTTCCTTCATTCCTACAACCTTGCATTTATGACTCCACTCGAATCTCGAGACCCGACTAGCCCGCCATTAATGCCATAACTGCTCGCATGTGCGAACAAGTTTAAATCTCACTGCTCCTCAATTTTTATCCATTCTACAATTTTGAAGAGTTTGGCGAAGAGAACAAGAGCGATGGAGACCTAGGGTTTTGAGGAGTTCGCTGTGATTTGTCAATGTGCTTCCAGAATTCTTGGGTGCATTCGAAGGTAAGTGTTCTTGCTTTCATTTTTCTCCTTGTTTTCTTGTTTTTGCTTCCATTTTGGTTGCTTTTTGTCTCTCGTGTTGTTCTTGTTTTCTTTTCATTTTCTTTTCCTCATTTGGATTTATTTTTCCTCTTTGTGTTTTCTTTCACACCGTTTCGTGCATTTTTCTTCGCTTCTGAACCCATGTTGGGTTGGTTGTGCATTCTTTCATGCTTTGGTGTCCTCATCTTGTCTTTTGCTCGTGGTATTGTCCATCTCACTATGCCCTAGTTGTCTAGGGTTTTGCTCTACATTAAGGTCAGACTACTTTGAATTTCCAATTTTGAATTGCCAACCATTATAAATCAAAATTTCTTGGTCCCACACATAACCCAGTCCCAAAGGCACATTTTTGGGCACTGTTATATTTGTTACCACCTTCGTTATCCATTTCCCTTTCGATTCTTGATCCCTGCATGTATATCCAAATCAGGAATTGAACCAACACTTAGGATTATCTACTACTTAGTGTCCTTCCTTCACTTGTCTGATCCCCACATCACTATCGAGATCAGGGGTTGGACCGATACCATAAGTTTGGTTTATATTGTTGAGTAAGTGTTCTTCCAAGTCTTGCTTCTAATCCTCGCATTACCATTGTGGTCAAAAGTTGTTTCAACACCGAACCTTCAACCCATCGATTAGTACATGGACTTGAAAATACCTCAATTTTGATTCATGACATGTTGTCAGGATCAAAACTCAAATTTGACCTATTCCCAATGTTGATTTTAAGGCCTTGTTCATGACGGAGTCCCGATCCTGACTCCCTATGTCTTATTGGGTTTGAAACTTGGGAAGCTACTAACACTCGACCGTTTTGGATGGGTCTGGTTTTGAATGATAACTTGATCCCACAATCTAATTCAAAGACAGGATCAAAACTCTATAAGATCCCATTCATTGATTTTGTTGGTTAACTACCACTTCCTAGTCAAGACCTGATCTCGATTCCCGATGACACTGCGCGGGATCAGACCACACACTAATACTCGACTATCATGTGTCTAGGTGCCTAGCCAAGACCTGATCCCGATCTTGACCCCTGAACACTATGGGATCAAACTTTGGAATTGCACTAAACTTCTTTAAACATAGGTATGGTACCTAGTTATGACCCAATCTTGACACCTGACAAAATTCAGTTTATAGTTTAAAATGACTAAGTTCTTGGTTCTATTTTGAACCCGAGGCCCAAAAATGATGAGTTAAATTATTGAATTGGATTTTAACTTGAATTAATGTGGATTTCATATGAATGTTTTTGTTTTAAGGTACTCCTCATATATCTTTCCTCTTTGCCTAATAACGAAAAACTGTAGGATAACTAACAAATGTCTGAATTCGAAGAGGAAGTACATGCTAAGGAAGTACCTGCTAAGGAATTATCCAAGGGAACATCAAGGAAGGCTATAGCTAAGAGATTAAAACCAAAACAAGTTCCTTACACAATAAAGTATAAATATCAAGGGAATCCAGTTCCATCTAAATTTGACTCTAAGGTCATGAACATAACTGACACATTAGTAGGACATATGGATCTGGAGTAGTTTCACAAAGATACATTTTTAGAGGATGTTATCCCAATAGAAAGGAGAATTGCACAATAAAGGCTAGCTCATGTAGCTAGTTTTCCTATTGTTGTACAGTGTCCTGAGTTCATCCTAACTACTACATAAAAGTATAATCCTGCTTAAAGATAATGCATTGATGATTAGGGTAATGTTATCATTGATTTAACCTCACCATGATCATATATGTCTTTAACCTCCCTCCTTACCCTGATTTGAAGATGATGACTGAGGCTCAGACACTTGAATTATGGAATAGGGATGTGGAAGGAAACAAACAACTTATGACTAAACAGTGGTTGAAGAAGGAAAAGAAGTTAGTAAAGAAGGTGCCACCTAATCTTAAGAGGTCAGACTTTTCTGAAGATATAGGAGATATTATCACATTGCTGGACAGAGCATTTGGAAAATCAAATTCTCGTGTTTTTGAACACTAAATATTTCCTTTTATCCAATTGATTCTAGATGGAAAGCAACACTTAGATTGGGGGCAAATAATCCCAGACAATATTCATGATCAGTTCCTCAAGATAATGCAGACTAAGACATTTTACATGTCTTCTTATGTCATGTATTGTGTAGCAAGGATTGGAAGGTTTCCTGGATTGAACACTATAGGGTCAATGGATGATGGCCCACAACAAAAGAAGGTATGGGAGCATTATGACCAATTGGAGCTAAAGGAATGAGAGAAACATTTCAAAAGAGTCAATGATGCTTTTCTGTATGTTATTATAAATCAGCTCATAGGTGACATAGGTTTCATATTGTCACGAGAAGCCATGGAATTTATTCGGGAATGGGGTTATTGGTTTATTCAATACCCCAAATCTACTTATTTCAGGTTATTTGGTTTTGATGGCCACACTTTTAAGTTGTCAAGATGTTGTGGCAACATGTGGATTCTTATGGAATTTTCTAGGAAAGCTATAAAAGTAAATGTTATCTTCTCTTCGCAACATAAGACTATTTCTCATTCTTTTCCCTTGAAATTGGGATTGGGTGATCCCATAATAGTGGTTTACAATTTTTGGCCAAACTAGACATTGAATTTTTTTTAACTAAATCTTCACATTCAAGCACCTATAACAATTAAACGATGGGGAATTTGAAGATTATGGAAACTAGAGTCTCGACACATTTTGTTTGTAGATTCTAAAAATATTTTTTTCAATTTTTTTGGAATCAGATTGCACTTCTTTTTCCATCTCCCACGAAAATTGGTTTTTTTCAGAAAACAACATTTTGAAAAAGTGACGTACACCGTATAACACATAACTTTTTTTTCCTTGAAGGATGAAATTATAATTCTTTCAAATTTAGAATTGTAACTCTGATATCTAGTGCTTCCACTTGGTTAGATATTTTTTTATTGAATATTTTTTCTTTAATCAAGTTTCAAAGTCAAACCAATTACACTTTAGACATAATGCGACCGTATAACGCATAACTTTTACTGTATGTATCAAATTTTATTTTTTTTGTTGTTGGATCAAGGACTCCAATATCTAGTGCACTCATATTTTTCAATTTTTTTTATAATCTTCTATTTTTCCACATGTGCAAAACAAAGAGTTTCGTTTTCGGTGAAAAACCTATATTTAATAAAACTTAAAAAACAAATATATAATAAAATCAAAACATATTAAAATTATATTCGTTGGATAGCTCGTTTTGAGGGAAACCTAATACCAATTGGGTTTATGAAATCTCCTCCATTTTTATTCTCAAATCAAGCTTTGAAGTACAAAATTCTGAGCAATTTTGGTGCCTGAGAGGGTGGAGGTGAAAATAAGGGGGTTCAGTCGAACAAAAATAAAATGTTCGGTCGAATGGGGGTTCAACCGAACTAAGGTTCGATTGAACCCATTTCAAATATAATAAAAAAATAGATTTAAAGGGGGTTTGGTTGAACATGCTAAAGGTGTTCGGTCAAACCCCCTCTATTAAATATATATTTCTTTGTTTTTCCCGTTGTATTTTATAATATTTAATATTAATATAAATGTAAATTATATTATTTTTAAATTACAATATATAATATACTTATTATTACAATATGCTATAATAATTATATATTATTATTATAATATATAATATACTTATTATTACAATAGATTTTAATAATTATATTATTATTATAATATATTATAATATATATGTGATACCAAAATGTTTGACCTATTCTAAGCAATTAAAATGCAATGGAAAACATAATGAAACACCTCAAGATTAGCCTAAGGAATTTGAAAATGCAAAGAGGAAAATGTTAAATGAAGATAAATGATTATACCTTCCTCCTTGCAGCTGAAACTCCTTGGTTGGCCCTTGATTTGGATTGATATGTATGCTCCTTGATGGCTCTTGATGTGGCTAAAATGAAGGATTAGACTATGTGCTTAAATGCTAATGCAAATGGATGGAATTGATGGCTAAATGAGTGCACAAAATGGCAGCATTTAGTTGCAAAAATGGCTAAGTGTTGAAAATGGCCTTGAGGAGGGGGTATTTATAGAAGAATTTGAATTCTTTAGAGAATTCAATGGTTGAGATTGATCCAACAAGGTCAAGATAAAGGGCTATGGTGGGTTGAGAACTCATAAGCCCTCACATCTTGACATGTGGATGGTGAAGTGGCTAAGAGGAGGTGAGGTGTAAATGAGGTGGCCAAAAGGTACATGAGGTGGAGGAAGGACAAGTACCTTCCAAGTACCTTGGGGAGTGAGAAGATCTCCTCAAAAAGGAATTTGTTGTCCCCAAGTGAGAGTGAAAGGGACACTTGAGGAATTTTGGAATTCCTCAAAAATCTCCATGGGAAAAGGAGAGGTGGTTGGAGAAATAAATGTGAATTAAAAATTCACATTCTTAGGAGAGTCTAAAGGATAAGAGTCTCCAAAAAAGTGGGAATTGGTCACATGTGCATGAGGTGATATGCCAAATATTCTAGAAGCCTATGGAAGACAAAATATGAATTGAAAATTCACATGGTGAGGAGAGAAACATAGGATGAATAAATGAGAATTAAAAATTCTCATGGGAAAGAGGGTCAATGTCCAAAAAGGAAAAATGGAAGAATTGACTAAAAAGTGGTGCTAAAAGTGGTTAATGACTTTGATTAAAGTTGTACAAATACTTGATTATGATAATTAATGGAAGATTAGAGACAAGTGGAAAATGTAGGAGGATGTGACATTAATCCTTGATTATGAGGATGCACACCCTAAATATGAATTAATTAAATTAATTCATTTTAGAGATGGATTATGGAGGATGTGACAAGGAGTGAGAAAAGAAGAATTTTAAATTGATTTTAATTCAATAGATTAGGATGACTAAATTAAATAAATTGGTGTATTTACTTAATTTAGAGAAGATAAAAGCACCAAATAAAGTATTTAATTATTAAATTAAACACTTTACGAATCTTATGTGAGAAGCGCAATATTAATTAAATAAATTAATATTGACAGAATTAATGAATAAAGGAGCAAATTTGATCATATGGGAGTGATCAAATTTGGGTGTCTACAATATAATTATTATTATAATATTAAACGTATATAATTAAAAACTATATATATTAGAAATGCTTGAAAAACATTTTGGAATGAGTTTTGGGTTGGGTAGTTTACTTAAGTGCAGGAATGATTCAAACAAAAAGTTTTTCTGAGATCTCATCTAACAATATTGGAATGGCATAGCCTTGTTTGTTTATAGATATAAGTAAATATATATTTATGATGGGCATTGTTAGACAGAAACGTAGCTTGGAAGGAAAAGGAGTCATGTTTGCCAGCAGCAGTGGAGAGTCTCAGCTTGGGATCTACAGAGAGATGAAGAGCATGAGGGGAGGTCCAAAGGCAGTGACAACATGGAAGGGAATGAATCTAGTGATGAGCGAGAAGATAACCATCCCAAAAAGAAGCGCTATCACATGCATACTCCTCAACAAATTCAAGAGATGGAAGCGTATGCCCTTTTTTCACTAAACAATTCAATACTTGTCATCCATTGAGAATTGAATTGTTTCTGACTTTATTGCTATTTTGGGTTTTCTACAAGCTTTTCAAAGAGTGCCTTCACCTGGATGAGAAGCAAATGCAGCTTCTGAGTAAGCAATTGGGGATTACACCACACTAGATTAAGTTTTGGTTCCAAAATCGGTGAACCCAGATGAAAGTACGTCTAGGGATTAACAAAATGACCAAAAATTTGTAGTAATCTTGAAAAATTGATGAATTTTAGGGTTTCATGCTTTATTACTTAATTTTTTCTAATCATGGCTTTTCAAATCTTGGATTTTTAGGCTCAACATGAGTGTCATGAAAACACTCTCCTTAGGCAGGATAACGAGAAGCTTCGCTTGGAGAACATGGAAATTAAAGAAGCCATGAGAAATCCCATATGCACCAACTACGAAGCACCTGCTATTATTGCAGAAGTCAGTCTTCAAGAGCAACAACTACGTATTGAGAAAAGTCAGTTGAAAGATGAGGTCTGTTTGCACAACCTAACTAATTTGATGATGCATATTCCAAATTTTTGTATTCTCAAAATGTAAAATGTGGTTAAAAGGAGTATGAGTCACTCCTTTTTTAGCTGTTCCTATTCTGATTCTAATGTATTTACAACCCTATGAACCTCCTAGATTTTATTTTCTCTAGAAATCTTTTTAGTGCAGTGATTTTCCCATAATGATGAAATTGCTTCATATCATATACTGCATAAGATTTAGAGACCCAGAAGGTTATTTTATTTTGATGCTTTAAATCACCTGAGCAATGAAGTTGAAGATTCGTTACCTTTGTGCTTACGGGTATTCTTTAACTATTCTTATGTTTTTTTTAATGGGCCTGCATGGATTTTTTCAGCTGGAGAGAATGGTAGGTATGACTAGAAAATTTTATGGAAGGCCCATATCATTGAATTGAGGGAGAGATATGGAGGGAGAGAGGGGGGAGTGGGAGAGAGATAAAGGGTAGGGGGTATAAGGGTTTAAGGGTAGAGGTGAGAGAGGAAGAGGGGGCAAGAGGGAGAGACTTGAGAGAGAGTGGGAGAGAAATAAAATTAGGGGTACAAGGGTTTAGGGTTTAAGGGTTAAGGGTGGGAGAGAGGTAGGAGGGAGAGACTTGAGAGAGAGTGGGAGGTGAAAAAAAGGGGTAGAGGGTGTACAAAGGGTTTAGGGTTTTAAGGAGTTAAAAATTAGAGAGAGGAGAGAGAGAGGGGTAGAGGAGGAGGAGAGACTTGAGAGAGAGAGAAGGGAGTGGGAGAGAGATAAAGGGGTAGGAATTACAAAGGGTTTAGGGTTTAAGGAGTTAGGGTGGGGGAGAGAGAGGGAGGGTAGGAGGGAGAGACTTGGCAGAGAGAGTGGGAGAGAGATAAAGGGTAGAGGTACAAGGGTTTTAAGGGTTAAGGGGTAGAGGGAGAGAGAGGGAGAGGGTAGGAGGGATAGACTTCAAAGAGAGAGGGGGAGTAGGAGAGAGAGATAAAAGAGGTAGAGGGTACAAGGGGTTTATGGTTTTAAGGGTTAAGGAGTAGGGGAGGTAGGAGGGAGAGACTTGAGAGAGAGAGAGCAGAGAGTGGGAGATAAAGAGGTAGAGTGGTACAAAGGGTTTAAGGGTTTAAGGAGTAGATGGGAGAGAGGGGGAAGCGGGTAGGAGGAGACTTGTGAGAGAGAGAGAGAAGTGGGAGAGATAAAAAGGGTAGGAGGTACAAGGGTTTAGGGTTTAAGGGTTAAGGGTAGAGGAGATAGGGAGAGTGGGTAGGAAGGGTAGACTTTCAAGAGAGAGAGGGGGGGAGTGGGAGAAAGATAGAGGGTAGGGGGTACAAGGTTTTAGGGTTATAGGGTTAAGGGTTTAAGGGTTCTAGGGTTTTTTTTTTTATTTGCATTGATTTATGTTTTATATATGTGTACAATAATTTTATAATTAGATAATACTTAATTTTAAAATTTACATAATTTCCCATGGAACAATTTGATGGAACAAATTATATAAGTTGTATATAATTGTATATAAGATTCTTGAACTTAAGGATTCCATGAAACAAATATAAGTTGTATATAATTGTAATTTAGGAAAAATGATTTTAAAAAACTTCACTAGGTTTCAAATAAGGATTGAAAGAATATATATGGGTTTACATGCAACCAAAAAAAGTGAGAGATGATGCTATCAAATATTCTTGAACTTAAGAATTTTCCATGGAACAAATATGTACATATAATTGTAATTTATAAAAAATGGTTTACAACTATGTACAAGTTACTATAAGTTCTCACTTGAACATGTATATGGTTACAAGTAAACTATAAAACCATGGATATAATATAAGTCAAAGATTCTGGTTTAGCCTGCTCTTCAATAACATGTAGAATTTTTTGATGATCATCACTATCTAGTCTCCATTTTCTTCGGCCATGTGCATGTGGATCAACTGCATGAAGATGTAGGGCAGTAGCAATTATTAAGTGACTATATTGATATACCTTGTTATCAGGTTGATAGTCAAAAAAATTAATCTCATGTTGAACAACTTTGACTTGTTTTAGATATTTCCCTTGCACTACAACAGAACCTACATGGTAAACATGAACCTAAGGTAAGACATATGAACGTGTGCAACATTTTTCGTGCTCAAGGTTTGTACAATATATTATAATGTAATGTGCACATGTGAATACAATGTATATAAATTTTTAAATTTAAACTCAATTGTTGGAAATGGAATTCCATCACTTGTTTTAGCTTGTGTTAGCTTATTCCTCTCTTCTATGCAACAATATAAATAATAGATAACACCTTCGATGTTGTTAGGGTCTGCTATGATTGCAAAAACATCTCTTGTACACCAAATTTACACAAAAAAAATCTAAAAAAATTAGAAATGTCTCTAAAGATCATTAACTAGATATCTATAATATTTAAATTATTGAAAACTTACACATGTACCTTTTCTAACGAATCCTAAAGTATGGTCATAATCAATTGAAATAAAAGGAATGTCTTCAAATATTTCTTCCTTGATTTCATCATATGTTTCTGAAACAACTAGTGGCACCGTATCCCATTTACCAACATATCCAAGTTCTTGATTGTTGCATGCATAATCAGAGTTTCCCGCAATGCACTCAGTGCAAAAACAAGAGTAATCCATTGTGTCTAATGTCCATCCATGGAGACTATCTAAACTCCTAACAAAATGCAAAGATCTTGTTTTTTCTACCCTCTTGCATCTTGCTATGCCTTGCATAACCACCCCATTTTATTTTGGAACAAAACAGGTCCCCCTTTTATTTTGTTTTATTTGCCTTTGGTTGTCTAGTTTGGTCTTAGGAATTCTCTTTTTTTCCTCTTGAGTTCATTTTTGTTCTGCTGAATTTGGTTCTGCCTCAGTAAAAGTTGGGTTTCTTTTTGTCGAAAATTGAGTGAAATGATCAAAAATGATATATTTTATATGCTTTTGAGAATTAATGGAGGCATTTGTTTTGCAGGACTGAATCACTCATCTAAAGATATCTCTCAAGGATGTCAATCGGAAGGCATGCCTCAAACCAATTTAGCATAAAACTTCTCAAGAAGAAAGTCGCTAAGACCTTTCAGATGTCTTGTCGATTGGTAGTGTGTTATTCATTTGGGATCCACCGGTTGCCATGACATCTCAGTCGCCATGAGGTTTTATATGTCTCTTCGCTCAACATAAGGTCTCGCTGATCCATGGAAGTCTCGGCGAAAAGGGATGTCATCGAAAAGGTCTCACTGAAGGTTCATGGTTCGGTGTAACGTCTTACTAACTGAAGGGGTTCCCACCGAAAGGGTTTGAGCTTGAGGAGAGTGGTTTACTTTCGGCATGAGGTCTTACCAACCCATAGAGTCTCCCCAAAATGAAATGAGCTCTCACTGAAACAAGGTGGCATCAATGAAATGTCCTACCAACACTGTAAAGTCTCGACGACAGGGGGTAACATTAGTATGAAATCTCACTAATAGGGTGGAATCTTACCAAAATGGAATAGCATCAGGGAGAAAGATTTATATTTGTCATAAGGTCTGGCCGACCATGGAGGCTCTCGGTGAAAGGGCATGACTTTGGTGTAATGTCTTGGTGAAGGGAGCTAGTCTCGCTGACATGGAATGATATTGGCATAAGGTCTCGCCAACCTATGGAAGTCTTGGCAAAAAGGGTTGCTCGGGGAGAGGTCTTCCCAACCCGCCGGAGTCTCACCGAAAGGTGAGGGCTTTGCTATAATGTCTCGTTGACCCGATGGTGTCTCGCAGAAGGAAGAGGGGCTTGATATGATGTCATGCCAAGGAAATAAAGTCTTGTCGATGGCAACGAGCCTCCTAATGGAAAAGGATATCGGTATGACTCTTAGCACCTACTATGACCTCCTGCTGACTGAAGGATGTCTTCCCAAATATGGATGTTGTGCCAATAGAGCCACGCAACTGTATAACCATTGATGACTCGCTATGATGTCTGGCTAATGGTGATTGTCTTGGTGACCACTATGGATATCGATATGACTCTGGCCGTTCGCTAAGAAGTCTCTCCAACTGTCATATGTTATACTGATAACTACTATGAGGTATAATCGCATCGGGGAGACATGATTAGTGTCTCACCGACATGCGATTCTGTGTGAACGACCTTTAACCGCCTGGGAATCTTACGTGGAGTGTGTTCGCCCAATCAGAGGGAACTAAAAGCAAACCATGGGCCATTTGATTGATTGACTACCCTTGTGAAGAAGATCAACAGAATGTGCATGACATGGATCTACTTTTTGAATAAAGTAATGGATCAGTTCAGTGTCCAGGGATGTCATCTGTGAAGATCTAGGGGGAAAACCTGATGCTACTTCTAGAGGACGGTCAACTTGTAGAAAGATCTTGGGCACAAGAAGGTCGAAAGGAAGAAGAAGTTGTGAGTCTCAGTGATAGCTAGGATTGCTACTGGCAGAGGTGGATCGACATTAATTATAATGCTCTAGGGCATTCAAGGCACCCCTTCAAGGAAGTTTGAGGATGGACATAGAGGCTAGAGGTAAATGCCATAGCTGCAAAAGATCTAGAGGTCATCCCCGAGGCAATCTTTCACTAGCATGGACACGGAGGATGTAATTGAATGTAGCATTAACTCTATTCAAAAATATATTAGGGCCAACCCTCCTGTAACCAACTGATATTTTTATAAACCCTAAAAACAAGGGCCAACGCATCCTTTTTGGTACATTATGTATATATGGCATTTTTTTCCTCTTTGCATAGAGACATAGAGACAGAGAAATAGAGATATAGATTTTGAATAGTAGTAATTTTCTAAGAGAAACTTAAGAGTAGCAATAAAGTAGGAGTTAGATTCGACAGAAGGAAATAATGTACCTTTCAAGCTTTCTTAGTGTAGATGGAAACAAGCTGAAGACATAGGTTTTCTGTACACTGGTGATTGTGCCAAAATTGTAAATGTTGCTTATCTATTTCACCAACAGTAGAAGCAACCATATTTAAATGTACTTCATATTGTGTTTCAGAATGGTGTTTATCTTGGGTTAATCATTCGATTTGAGCAGCTTTCAAGGAATGAAGTTTTATTTCATGTTTTATTTAGATAGTAATTTGCAATCTGTTGTTGAAGTTAGCACTATGAATGAATGAAACTGTGTGTTAATCACAAGTTAATTTTTTTCTGCAGTTTTAGTTAGCAATTCCTTGAAAGGTAACAAGTTTGGTTAAGTTGGATGAATTATTATTCTCTTTAGTTCTAAAGCTTTGATCTATCTTTTTTTGTTTCTTTAAAACCCTGGTTATAGTAGGTATAAGTTCAGGTTTGATCTTAGAACAATCCAGAAGCTCAACACCAGTAGGCCCTTTGAACATTAAAGTTCACATCAACAATTGAGTGAAATCAGCACAATCGAGAACCGATTACCAAGACCTTAGGAGTTTGATATCCATGTGTTATTCTTTCTCTTTCAGGAGAGCAGAATAGTGATATTTTTTTTAACTATTGTTGTGCTATTTTGACCATCAATAGGAAACTAGCGCTAGAAGGAGGGCTAGAAAAGCAAACTGGATAGTACTAGGTTTTTCTCACCAGAAAGGTCCTAGAGAGTTCTTTGATCAGCTTAGAACTCAAGACCCCAATAAGACACAAGAGTTGCAAGATTGGGGCAACCATCATACCACCCTTGTCAGCCCTGCTCACTCCACCATGATGCTTTTCACCAATACCCTAGTGGATTCCTATCAATCCACCACCGAATCCATCTCAATTGTCATTACAGCTAGTTCAACCCATACAACAGTTGTCTCAACCACCACCACCACCAATGGCATTTTTTTAGAATAATCCCTCTCCATTGGGGACTATTCTGGGAGGTTTTCATGATATTCCTAAGAATCCTGAGAAATTTTGTTCCAAGTACATTCATGGTGAATCAAGGAGTGTTGAAGAGCACATACAAGTTTTTAAGGATGCTTGTACCAGAGCTCAGATAGCTCACCATGATGTAGTTTGTAGGTTGTTCCCTTATTCCTTAGGGGATATGGCGTACAACTGGTGCTTAAATCTTCCCCAACATTCTATTTTGAGCTGGACAGACCTGGAGAATGCTTTCATCAATCAGTTCAGAATCTACGTGGATCTAGCCATTTTTTTCCACCAATTTGCTACCATTAGGAAGGAGCCAAGTGAACCTTTTCCCTTGTTTAATACCAGGTTTCAACGAATGTATAGGAGACTGCAGGACCCCTATCTAGTTGCTGAGAATAGTGCCATCCAAGCTTACTTTAGAGTTATAGACCCTCTGATTGGCTTATTCCTTCAAAGGACATATCAACCAACAGATATTGATTCCCTGTCTAAAGTTTGTCATCTAGCCATTAACCTGCAACAACAAATTAGTTCTCAACAAGGAAGTTTGGGAGGAGGTTTTCCTTTGATAGGGTATCAGATACCTAGCCCAACCCCTTTATTCAATACTATTTCAGGAATGTCTTCTTCCCATTATGGACCTATGTCTGAGTTGCAAACTCAATCTCATGTTCCATTCTTTGCTAATGGAACTCCTAACTTCTTCCAACAATAATAGGCTCATCATAGCCCGCATGGTCATCATAACCAAACTGGAACACCAAACCATGGCCGCCAGCCACTTGTTGCTAAGAATGTTGAAAGTGAAAAGATAGTTCAACTCACAAATGAGGTAGAGACCTTGAAGAAAAATCTATTTCAAGTTACAAATGACATGGCTCAGCTTAGATTGAACCCTTCTCAAAACCAAGGTAATTACCCTAATTAGAGCAATAACAATCAGGGTAATTATCAGAACAACTACGATCACAACGAAAGGGGTTATCAAGGCCAAAACTCCTTAATCAAGGCTATCAAAATCAAAATAGAGGATATAACTAGAGGCCAAATAATAACCAACAATGGAATACAGGGCCAAACAATGGTGGAGTTTCTCACAATTATCAAGTTAATGAGGACATGTCACATACCGCAAATGTGGTTGACCTTAATTTTATGACTAACTGGTGCAGGCTGCATGATATTGCAACTCATTCCGAGGTAAACTGCCCTGAAATGGAGAAAGTTGTCAAGATGGCACAGGCAGATGCCCAAACATTCCAAGGGAATTCCAACAAAGGAGGTGGCTCAGTAGATACAACAATGACTTATGACCTCTTTGAAGAAGAACCCTCATTCCCAATGCAGAGTGAGAATGAACTAGAGGAAGATATGTATGATGCCCAAGCTTTTCAGACAAAGGGAGGACACTTCCTAAGAAATCATAATAAGGGTTCGTTCACTACATCAGCACTGCCTAATCACATGGTGCCTTCGGATCAAAGTGCTGATATTGTTGCTGAGATGCAGAGATAGAAAACCTCTTTATCATATTTTGACATCCTAAAGTAGTTCCCTACTCAATGAGAGATAGTGCTGAAAGCTTTGGAGCAAGCTGATAAATCAAAAGGGAAAAACAAGGTGGCACCTACTGCAGACATGAACACGGCTTTGTACAGAAGCAAGGTAGGTACCCCACCATTTCTTTTAAGTTTAAGAATTTGTGGGAAGACTCTACATAATTTTTTGTTGGATTCAGGGGCTTCAAGAAATGTTATGCCATTTTCTATATGCAAGAATTTTGGATTGAACCATGTCCAAACAAACAAGAAGGTCATCCGACTTGATAAAACAAAGGTTAATGTAGTTGGAGAATTGAGAAATATACATGTGCAAGTAGGGTCTGACCCTAGGATCGCAACCAACATAGATGTTCAAGTAGCAGACATTCCCCAAAGTTATGGTATGCTGTTGAGTAGAGATCTGATGAAAAGTATAGGGGGATATCTCTCCCTCGACTTTTCACATATGTGGCTACCATGGAGGGGAATTCCTACACAGATTAGGATTGAGAGTGAGCCTCTCCTCAAGCATATCATCACTGAATATGATTGTCCCAACGAGGTATCTATTTTGAAACTGAGATAGGGGTTTATAAAAGAGAAGAAATTTTGACCTTTTTGATTCTAGATACCAAAGATTTGTCAACACAAAAGTTCCCTAGTCCCACGATTAATGAAAATCAACAGGCATTGGTTAGGAAGCTACAATAGGATCAGTTGGTCTTAGGGGAAGGTATCGATCTGCAAAGTCTTCTACTCCCTAATTGGTGCAGGGTACACTACCAAAATCATTCTGAATTGACCTGCCAACCCTGCATCAACATTTTAAATCATGTCTCCCAATCTCAGGAAACTAGCCTAAGTCACATTGAGACTGTTTCAGATCACTTCTCATTTGAAGCCAAAGATGTAGTAATGTTGACCAAGGATAAGATACCTTCAATGGAAGTTCCTTCTCAAATCAAACTTACCCCAGTTACACTTCCAAACCAGCATATTTATGAGGAACAACCCCAAGGTCTACTTGATATCCCTACACTCACAAGTATACTAAAACCTAAGGGATTAATCAAAGATACAAGTGACTGTCAGAAGGGTACCCTCAGATTATATAATATATTTGAGCAGGAATTGGAAATTGCACCTAAGGAACTTATTGAACACCTCTTACCAATATTAGATGCAAAGGATCAAGTGCCCCCACCTATGGCTCATCCTATCCAAACACCCATAATAACCTCAAAGGGATCAACCCTAGCTCAAGATCAGCTGTGGACCCTCACGTTTGATGGATCCAAATCCAAAACAGGATGTGGTGTTGGGATTCAATTATCCAGCCTGAAAGGGAAAAGTTTCTTTGCTTCTTATAGGTTGCAGTTTGGATGCACTAACAACATAGCAAAATATGAAGCTCTAGCTCGAGGGCTGATGTTTGCAATAAGAAGAAAGTCACTGCCTTGATGGTTAAAGGAGATTTAGAAATAGTTATCAAGAAAGTGCGCAGCCAATACACATGTCATAATAGAAGGGTGGCAGCTTATAGAAATTGGGTATGGAACCTGATTGAAGACTTCGATGCTTTTGGGATTAGTTTAATCCCTAGAGAAGAGAATCAGATAGCTAATTCATTAGCTATTGCTGCAAGTAGCCTAGAACCCATGCAAGGATCCAAGCTTAAAATATTCTAAGTAGAGTTGATATCAACCCCAGCTATTCCTGATAACATCAGGAACTTTTAGGTTTTTGAGGATGATCGACATATCCTTGCTTTTCTAGCAAGCTCAAATATTTTTAAAGGATAGATCATCAATGATTCCAATAGGGATCAAGGAGATTGGAACCCTAAAGATTTTGGTACAGAGGGGGTCCTCAATTTAAAAGGTAATAGCCTTCCCAAGGGAATGGTGGCCTTAAAAAGAATTTTTGATTCAGACCCAAGGGCTCAGGAAAAAGTATTAGTCAAAGATAAAGGAGGTGAATATGAAGTTGTTAACCTAGCTAATTCTGGCCCAAAAAGAAATGTCTACATAGGGAAAGCCTACCCTGAAGCAATCAGAAAAGATATACCAAGGGCACTAAAGAAAGATATTTCTGCAATAGCCTGGGGATATGAAGATCTAAAGACATTTGATGCTTTTGTAATGACTCATACTATTCCTTTGAAGCCCGAGGCTAAACCATTTCGACAGAAACAATGCCCTGTCAATGCCCTGATTGAACCACTAATCCTTAAAGAAGTTTAGAAATTGCTTTCTACAAGAATAATCTTTCTTGTACGACATTCAACATGGGTGGCTAACTTAGTTCCAGTCCGTAAGAAAAATGGAGAGATCAGGCTATGTGTAGACTTCAGGAATCTGAATAGCGGTTCAGAAAAGGACAACTACCCACTCCCTTCACTGGACAAAGTCTTGCAGACTGTCAATGGATCTCAGATGATATCATTCTTGGATGCTTATTATGGATATAATCAGGTGATTGTTGATTACGAAGACAGAATGAAGACGACCTTCACTACTAAGTGGGGAACATTTGCTTACAGAAGGATGCCATTTGGTT
The DNA here is from genome assembly GCA_007258455.2 of Sequoia sempervirens. Classification (NCBI taxonomy): domain Eukaryota; kingdom Viridiplantae; phylum Streptophyta; class Pinopsida; order Cupressales; family Cupressaceae; genus Sequoia; species Sequoia sempervirens. The sequence goes on from VDFB02043104.1 coordinate 23,201, forward strand.
TGATAAACGCTAGAGTGACCTTTCAACTTTCCATGGATGTAGCATTCAAAGATCTGATTGGAAAATGCATCATTGTTTACATGGATGACTTGATAGTATTCTCTAAAGATAGACTAAACCATGTTGCAGACTTAGCTAAAGTTCTGGAAAGATTTATTCAGTATGGTGTCTCCCTGAATCCTAAAAAGTGTGTGTTCGGGGTTTCCAAAGGGAAGCTTTTGGGACACAATCTCAGAAAGAGGAATATTGATTGATCCAGGCTGAGTTGAGTCCATTTTGAAGATAGCCATGCCAAGAAGCAAGAAGGAAATGAGATCCTTCTTTGGAAAGATCAACTTTGTGAGAAAGTTTATCACAGGCTTTGTAGAAATTGTTAAACCACTGAATGAAATGATGAAGAAAGATGCCAAAATAAAGTGGAGTAATGAGGAAAAGGCTACATTTTCATAGGTCAATTGATCCATTTTGGAAGCGCCAGTCCTCACCAACCCTGACTACCTGAAGCCATTTTTTATTTATTCTTTTGCTTTTGAACATTCCTGTGCAACTGTCCTAACTCAACGAAGAGAAGAGGGAAAGGAGAGGCTAATCGCCTTCATGAGCTCTCCATTCAAGAATGTTGAAGTTAAGTACCCACCTCTTGAAAAACAATCTTTTGTGCTGGTTAGAGCTATCAAGAAGTTTAGACACTACATTCTCTGAAGTCAAATTATTGTTGTAGTTCCTGATGCTGCTGTGAAGTCTCTACTTATGCAGAGTGAGCTGGGGGAACGAAGAGGGAAATGGATGGCCATTTTGTAGGAGTTTGATCTGGAGGTTCACCCTATGAAACTTGTCAGAGGTACAGGCCTATCTAAGTCCATGGCGAATGTTGGTGACAACATAATTTTCCAGTAATATACAACTCAGTCATTTTCCAATGACCCTTGGTATGCTGATATCATCTATTTCATGCTCAATAATCGATGCCTAGAGGGAATGAATATAAATCAGAGGAGAACACTGAGAATGAAGAGCTTCCATTATATGCTGAAAGGAGGATTGCTATACAGGAAGAATTTTGAGGGAGTGTACCTACGATGCCTTAATCAGTAAGAGGCTAAACACGTGATTACTAAATTTCATGGGAAACATGGCACAGGTCATGGTTCTGCAGATTCATTGGCACATCAGATCAGATCTGGTTATTACTAGCCGTGTGTATTCAAAGATGCCCATCAACATGTAAGAACATCACATATGTCAGATTTTTGCATCAAAAGAATGCCATTCAGCCACGCCATTATAGCCTGTTTACGAGGTAAGGCCATTTGCCCAATGGGCACTGAATTTTATTGGGGTAATTAACCCAAATTCTTCTGTAGGACACAAATTTATTTTGACTACCACTGATTACTACACAATATGGACAGGGCTATACCTTGTAAAAATAGAACAACAAAGGTAGTGATCAAGTTCCTCACCGAATACATCACCACTAGGTTTGGAGTACCCTTCGCATTGGTATGTGACAATGGCTCTTCCTTTTCTTCTGTTAAGTTCATTTCATGAGATTATGATCACAAAATTGTTTTAAAGTATTCTTCAAACTATTACCCACAAGGAAATGGAGTTGCAAAATCAACTAATAAGAATCTCTTGGGGGTAATTAAAAAGCTGTTAGAGAACAATCCTAGGGATTGGCATACCCAGCTAAGATTTGTGTTATGGGAAGATAGGACTAGGATCAAGGATACTTTAAATACCTCACCATTCAAGCTAGTGTATGGACAAGAGCCTGTGTTCCCTATTCACTTGCAAATACCTATCCTTGAGTTCATGCAGAAATTCTACTCTAGTGATGATAGGATAGAAGTAAGATTAGCTGCCTTGTTGAAAATAGAAGAGCAGAGAGATACTGCCTTGCAGCAATTCTTTAGACACCAGGTTGTTGTCAAACATTGGTTTGAAAAAAGAGCCAAAATCAAGGCTTTCAAAATATCAAACCTTGTGCTGCTATGGGATAAAGCTAGTGAAAAGAAGGGCAGTCACCAGAAATTTGATAAGCTCTAGTTAGGTCTCTATCAAATTGTTGAGATCCTAGGAGAAAATGCTTTCTGGCTGAGTAGTCTAACAGGAGAACTTGTTCCATTGCCTGTAAATGGACAGTTTCTTAAACATTATTTTAGGTCATGAAGTTTGGTATTTTTGCTAGGGAGTGCATTTCTGTAAGTAGTTTATGCATTTCTGCTTGTAAATAATCTCTCTATGTAAATAATTTTCTGTTATGTCTGTGAATATTCTGTTTGTTTTTCTGTTTGTAAATAGTTTTGTTGTTTGTTTGTTTGTTCTTTCTTTCTATCCTTTCATTTCCTTTGTTGTTTGGTGTTTGTCTTGTTTTTCTCTTTGGGGTTTATCTGTTCTTTCCATTTTTAAATAGTGGGTTCTTATCTGAAGTGTACTTTGGTTATTAGGAGAGAAGTGGTTTAGATATTTTCAGGTTTTCTGATTAGGTGATTTTTTCCTAAATTCTTTACTTTATGCCCATTGTCAATAAGAGTTGTGGAAAGTCTTGAAAACAAGGTGCAAAGTAAACCATCTTCATTAACTACCTCTGAATCTGTCACAAATCATCAAGATCATCTCCTTTTGTAATGGTATATTCGTCCTAGGATGATAGTGTTGTAAGATTTGAGTGAAAAATCCGATCTCCCAAGTGTTGTTATGAGGTCCATGGTAGTTTTCAACCTAGAACAAATGTTAAACATCTGACATATTGAGAAAAAATTGAATGACATATCTGAAACTCCAAAAAAAAAAAGAGAAAAAGAATTATCTAAAAGAAAGGACTCAATATGAATGGGTGATTCCAGTATCTCTACCGGGGCTATGGACTCTTAATTGGCAGTAGAGCAATGCTGTGAGAAAGTTAGAGGTATCTCTGTCGGGGCTATGGACGCCTGACTAGCAGTGGAGCAATGCCCAGGATATCATTGCACAACAGCTAAAGGGAATCAACTCATGTAGTTCAAATCTTGCACATTATTGTTCAAAAGATGAGGATAACTTTATAAAAGGATGATGCACCATCAAGCACACATATAGATTCAGGGGTAGCCATTGTTGATTTACATTTGAGATCCTAGCTCAGCCTTGGTTGTTAAAACTGACCCAACTGGAGTTGTGATGTTCATAAACCAGGAGTTCTGGGTAGCTGAATCCTTCAGTTTCTTGAAAATGGTTAAGCCATTTTCCCAGCCGAGTCGCCATTTGTTATGCCTTGCATAACCACCCCATTTTATTTTGGAACAAAACGGGTCCCCCTTTTCTTTTGTTTTCTTTGCCTTTGGTTGTCTGGTTTAGTCTTAGGAGTTCTCTTGTTTTCCTCCTGAGTTCATTTTTGTTTTGCTGAATTTGGTTATGCCTCAGTAAAAGTTGGGTTTCTTTTTGTCAAAAATTGAGTGAAATGATAAAAAATGATATATTTTATATGCTTTTGAGAACTAATGGAGGCATTTGTTTTGCAGGACTGAATCGCTCATCTAAAGATATCTCTCAAGGAGGTTAGTTGGAAGGCATGCCTCAATCCAATTTAGCATAAAACTCCTCAAGAAGAAAGTCATTGAGACCTTTCAGATGTCTTGACGACTGGCAGTGTGTTATTCATTTGGGATCCACCGATCACCATGACATCTTAGTCGCTATGAGGTTTTATATGTCTCTCCGCTCAACATAAGGTCTCATCGATCCGTGGAAGTCTCAGTGAAAAGGGGTGTCATCAGAAAGGTCTTGTCGAAGGTTCATGGTTCAGCATAACGTCTTACCGACTGAAGGGGGTCCCACCAAAAGGGTTCAAGCTCGAGGAGAGTGGTTTACTTTCGGCATGAGGTCTTGTAGACCCATAGAGTCTCCTCGAAATGAAATGAACTCTCACCAAAACAAGGTGGCATCGATGAAATGTCCTACCGACATAGCAAAGTCTTAGCAACAGGGGGTAATGTCAGCATGAAGTCTCACCGACAGGGTGGAATCTTTCCGAAATGGAACGGCGTCGGGGAGAAAGATTTATATTCACCATAAGGTCTGGCCAACCATGGAGGGTCTCGGCGAAAGGGCATGACTTCGGTGTAATGTCTCAGTGAAGGGAGCTAGTCTCACCGACATGGAATGATATCGGCATTAGGTCTCACCGACCGGTGGAAGTCTCAGCAAAAAGGGTTGCTCTAGGAGAGGTCTTTCCGACCCGTCGAAGTCTCACTGAAAGGTGAGGGGTTCGCTATAACATCTTGTCGACCTGATGGTGTCTCGCCGAAGGAAGAGGGGCTTGATATGATGTCATGCCGAGGGAATAAAGTCTTGCCGATGGTGACGAGCCTGCCAATGGAAAAGGATATCGGTATGACTCTTAGCACCCACTATGACCTCCTACCGACTGAAGGATGTCTTGTCGAATATGGATGTTGTGCCAATGGAGCCATGCAATGGTATAACCCTTGATGACTCGCTATGATGTCTAGCTGATCGTGATTGTCTCAGCGACCACTATAGATATCGATATGACTCTGGCCATTCGCTAAGAAGTCTCGCCGACCGTCATATGTTATGCTGATAACTGCTATGAGGTATAATCACATCGAGGAGACACGATTAGTGTCTCATCAAAATGTGATTCTATGTGAACGACCTTTGACCGCCCGAGAATCTTACGTGGAATGTGTTCGCCCAATCAGAGGGAACTAAAAGTGAACCATGGGCTATTTAACTGATTGACTACCCCTATGAAGAAGATCAATAGAATGTGCATGACATGGATCTACTTTGTGAATAAAGCGATGGATCAGTTTAGTGTCCAAGGATGTCGTTTGTGAAGATCTAGGGGGAAAACCTGATGCTACTTCTAGAGGATGGTCAACTTGCAGAAAGATCTTGGGCACAAGAAGGCTGAAAGGAAGAAGAAGCTATGAGTCTCAGTGATAGCTAGGATCACTACTGGTAGAGTTGGATCAGCATTAATGATAATGCTTTATGGAATTCAAGGCACCCCTTCAAGGAAGTTCAAGGATGGACACGGAGGCTAGAGGTAAATGCCATAGCTGCAAAAGATCTAGAGGTCATCCTCGAGGCAATCTTTCACTGGCATGGATAGGGAGGATGCAATTGAATGCAACATTAAATCTATTCAAAAAGATCTAAGGGCTGACCCTCCTATAACCAACTGATATTTTTTTAAACCCTAAAAATACGGGCTAGCGCATCCTTTTTGGTACATTTTGTATATATGGAATTTTTTTCCTCTTTGCATAGAGACATAGAGACATAGAGATATAGATTTTGAATAGTAGTAATTTTCTAAGAAGTAAGAGAAACTTAAGAGTAGCAATAGAGGAGTTAGATTTGACAGAAGGAAATAATGTATCTTTCAAGCTTTCTTAGTGTAGATGGAAACAAGCTGAAGACATAGGTTTTTTGTACACTGGTGATTGTGCTAGAATTGTAAATGTTGCTTATCTATTTCACCAACAGTAGAAGCAACTAGATTTAAATCTACTTCATATTATGTTTCAGAATGGTGTTTATCTTGGGTTAATCATTTGATTTGAGAAGCTTTCAAGGAATGAAGTTTTATTTCATGTTTTATTTAGATAGTAATTTGCAATCTATTGTTGAAGTTAGCACTGTGAATGAATGAAACTATGTGTTAATCACAAGTTAATTTTGTTCTACAGTTTTAGTTAGCAATTCCTTGAAAGGTAACAAGTCTGGTTAAGTTGGATGAATTATTATTCTCTTCAATTCCAAAGCTTTGATCTATCTTTTTCTATTTCTTTAAAACCCTAGTTAAAGTAGGTATAAGTTCAGGTTTGATCTTAGAACAATCCAAAAGCTCAACACCAGCAGGCCCCTTGAACATTACAGTTCACATCAACAATTGAGTGAAATCAGCACAATCGAGAACCAATTACCAAGACCTTGGGAGTTAGATATCCATGTGTTATTCTTTCTCTTTCAGGAGAGAAAAATAGTGATATTTTGTTTAACTGTTGTTGTGCTATTTTGACCATCAACACATCCATGCATTGATCTTCTCTCCACACCTAGATACATGTACAACAACAAACTTATGTGAACAAATATGTATATATATATATAAATTTTAAATTTAAATAAAGTCAAATTTTTGATTTAATGTAATTTATACATACCCGATATCTCCCAAAACACTCTATGTGGAATGTGTCGGTTTGTTCTTGAAGATGTGTCGACCACATTTGATGTAAAGTGTTTCTTGCACCATTCAACAACATCATGTGCATTGTCTATACAATATTATAGATAACTCATTTGATGCTTTCTTAAAGCTTGTTTGATGCAAGGTCCTGCTCCATCATTCTCACGCTTTCCATGCCCACTCTCAAAAAAACTACAAACATGTAGTATTTTGTAGATTTTATGATATCTACAAAGTGAATAGAATGCCCATGAAGATTTGAATTGTGTCACACATCCATCTGACCATACAAAATGATTTTCAAATTTTACACCCTTGCTTATCAAATTCTCAAAAAATATTGCAAATCAATGTTGGACAAAAAGCATGTCATGCTCTTTATCAACACTAATATAAAAGTGATATTCTTTCTTAATGGCTCATTCTTCATCTATACTCTCAACACCATCCAATTCTGATTGTGCATGTCGATAACACACATGAACCATAATAGTGATCTGCTTTGAAAAGTAATACTCTAATCGAATCTCATTTTGATGTACAAAGGAGTAATTTTCTGCAAAGACAACTATTGATAGAACTGTTCCATGTGGGAAAGTATCTCTCAATGTTTGGAATTGTTGTGCTTGCCACTTAGAAAAAAAGGAATGTTGTATGTATGGTCGTATCAATTTTCAAAAATCTTCCATAAATTTTCCAATGGGAATCTCCTCTTCTACATAGTTCAACCTTATGGATTCTTTCCCAAAATTTGTTTGCAACTTTACATACTTGTACTTGTGTGAGTAAAATATGTGAATAAGTAATAAACCACACAATCAATGAAACATTACATTAAAGATAATTCAAATAACAATAATCAAATTGAAACAAATAAACTCTGTAAAAATAATACTTACCTCTTGCAATTTATTGTCTTTGTTAGGTCAGTATCCTCAATTCTTGAAGGAAATTTAGCCAAATTTCCACATGTCTCACAAATTACTTTTATGAAGTTTATTTGAGGTCCATTTTCATGATCACATAATATAGACTTTATGAACAAACTTTCCTGATTAGGAGGTGCATTTTGAAACCCACATCTTTCTTCTCTCATCTTTCGAAACACCTGATAGTAGAGATCAAATTCAATATGATAACGACAACAACACATTTCAAAAAACTTGGTTATCTTCACATAATATGGCTTTAACCTTTGAAACATTGTTTGCCCAATCTTTATATGAGGATATGCATTACAAAAGTTCATATATATCTCAAATTGTGTTATGTCTAGCCAATGTTTGATATGATTTTCATAAATACTAGATCCAATCCCGTGTCTCATAACATCTATAGTATTTGATGATGGACAAGTTTGATCATGCCAAAAACCTGAGACCAATTTCCTAACAACATCTTCAATCCTGTCAAAACAGGGAGTTCTACACATAATTGCCCAATTGCCTTCTAAACTCTCATCCAAAAACTCTCTTTTTCTCATATTTTATTAATGTGTAGAACTACTATAACCAATTTTAGTTGAAAGTGCAGGCATTTTTCTTTTTCTAGCTATATATTGATGTATAATAGATTTCAACATCACCCTTCTTGTAGTGGCCTTATCCACTAATCGAGATCCTTTCCAAATGGAATCTAAACCCTTTTTAACATTTTGAACAATATCATTTTGTAATCCCATGTGTTTCTTCTTATTTGATGCCAAATGTACACCCAACAATTGTAATGACTCTTTGAGCTCATCACGAAGAAGTAAACATGATAACAATTGGGTTTTTTCAAGTGTATCAAGATGATTGAAATGATGATTGATTATTCCTTTTATAGATTTAGTCATTGACCTCTTTCTCTTATTATAAGGCTGGTTGGCATAACATTTCAATTTCTCCATATCCATTTCAAGTAAATGATCTAAATTTCTATGAGAAATTTGTTTCCTTACCTTTTCAGCTAGTTTTATATGCTCATCCATACCAGTAGGAGGAAGTGATCCTGACCCCTCTCCAACATGCATTGTTTGAACTTGGGCCTCCTTCCTATCTTCAAGGACATGGTGTTCTTGAGTGGATTCATTTGATCCAATGTCTAGATTTGGCTCAACTTGAGCATGAGAACTTCCTGCTTGTTGAGCCCTTCCTACATGTCACAAAATATTTTGCAAACAAAAGTGAGAGATGATGCTATATAAGTGAAGTTTATGTATGCAAGCAAACAAAGTGATAAGACATGATGCTATAAGTGAGAGAAGTTTCTGCTAGTTTTATATGCTCACCCATACTAGTAGAAGGAAGTGATCTTGACCTCTCTCCAACAAGCATTATTTGAACTCGGGTCTCCTCCCTAACTTCAAGGTCCATGTGTTCTTTAATGGATTCATTTGATCCAATATCTAGATTTGGCTCGACTCTAGCTTGAGAAATTCTTGCTTGTTGTTTGAATTTACATGCAAGCAAAGAAAGTGAGAGACTATGAGTTATCTAAGTGGAGTTGAAACAAATAAAATCAAATATTCTTGAACTTAAGAATTCTATGGAACATAAGTAATTAGAAATAGATGATAAAGAATTTAGGGAATGTCTATGCAAGATGACTATTAGAAATATATTTATAAGCAAAACAAATTGAGGTGTTAATAAAAGTCCTAAACACACACTTGAGAGAGAGAGAGAGAGAAGAAACAAGCATGTACCTTGTTTCTTTCTATGATAATTTTCCAAGTTTTGTTCACGCCTCTTTTGATCTTCTTCTTTTAACAATTTTCATTGAGACACATTTTTTCTTTTTCTTTGTTGTCCCATTTTCTTCTTCAACTTAAAGATGACTCAAAACAAGTCCTCTACCAACTTAGTTAAATTCTCCTCCAAATTTTTCCTTGATTGATAAAAATGAAAAGTTGTCTCTCCAATATTTGACTCCTTGATAAATGTGCAAAAACCTTTTCTCCAAAATCTGCACTCCAAGTGATATAAATGCGAATTAATCTTGCAATTGGATATCTAGAATAATGAAAAATAAACTTCTATTTATATGAATATGGGATGGGAAAAAAGGGTATGTGCAAGATCATCATGGAAAAAATAGGCCCTTAAGTGGCAAAAAATTCAGAAAAATTAGAGTTAGGAAACTTGACGTAAAAATTTGAATAAGTTATCTATATTATTTCAAAAATATGTAAGAATAGAATTTGTGGCAAATTGAATTTAGTTTCTAAACTACTAGCTTTATTTTTTTTAAACAAAATCTATTAGGTGAAAATTTGAAATTTCAATGCAAGGTAGTACTTAAATTTTAGGGAAAAATAAGTAAAATCAATGTCACCCCTAACCACAATAAAAGAGAATATTTTTTTATAATATTTTAGATATAAGTAGAGGACCCATGTCGATGTGATGCATATATTTTTGTAATTTTTTTCCAAGTAAATAATTAATTATGATTTTTTTCTTACAACTTTTAAAAATATAAAAACTGCACATCCGAATTCACCTTAACTTGGTCAAAATTTCATAAATTCATTTTGTTTTAATCCTATAGTATACTAAGTAGAGAATGTGACACATATTTTAGATTCAAAAATGTGATACCATTTGAAATCTATAGATGTTTTTCAATTAGCTCTATCAATCAGACTTTAGTCATAATTCAAATAGAAAATGAATAATAATTATTTATTAAATTCAAAGTAAAGCATAATTTATATTGGTAGAAAGCTGAGAATATCCTTTAAACTCTTTTCATTTCATTAATTTTGGGTAAAAAAAAAATCGTTAGCCACATACCCTATAAATACCCATCATATTGCCACTTTTTAGCCCATCATGATCCTGCACATATCCAAAACTTATTCTAGAGTACATGGAATAACTAGATCCTAGTTTAAATGAATTAGGTGGTAAACAAACAAGTTATTTCATTTTGGAGTTTGTTGTTATTTAATGCATAGGTATGCACAACATATCTAGTAATTTTAGAATTTTGTTACTTGTCAAAAATGTATAATAGAGGTATAATTTGAATTGAATTTTCTTAATTATATTTGAATTGAATTTCAAGTTACTTGTCAAAAAGATTATATTTTGTTCTCAACTCAATGGTTCATGTTGCTTAAGTCATTTTTTAAAAATATTTATTGTGATCAACATGAATGAACTTAATTATAAAGTGGCATTGATTTCCTAAAATTCTACTAGAGATCAAATGTATATCACATAAGGAAATGTAAGTTGTAAGAGATCATCAAATAAGAAAACATGTATGTATATTGAATATTTAAAGCAAATGCATACATATATCATGTAAACATGTAACCATAAGAAAAAAAATGTACATACATGTAAAGAGATTCAATGTATAAACATAACACATGTTATAAGCAAAGAGGAAAATGTATGTATAGATCATATAAGAAAATGTATGTAGATATCATATAAGAAAATGTAAATTAGAGATCATCAAATTTTGAATACTAAAGATCAACAAATAAGCAAATGTATGCATATCATATAAGCAAATGTAAGTTAGAGATCATCATATCTTGAATACTAAAGATCATCATATAAGAAAATACATGTAGTAAAGATCATAAATCTAGTGTGCAGGGCCTAATATGAATGTCGACTCCTAGTCGAATGACCATCTGAATGAAAATGGTCCTGCTCTAATGGATGTGTTGAGCCCTGCAAATAAAATTGTGCATAAAAAGTGTTAAATACATATAATTTATATTAAATAAATTTTATGAAAGTTATTTTAAAATGAACTTGTATTTTTAAATATCTATCTCAATCTATCCATACATATTGCATGTACATATACACGCGTATATGTAAAAATTTAAAACTCACATGTCCACTAGCAATAAATTCATCCATAGAGTCACATCGATCATGTACATAATTTGGACCAAGGCTAGGAGTGACATGAGGTATGTCCACCTATAACAATGTATATACATATATATCAACTTACATGAATATCTAGTTAAAACAAAAAATTAAAAAGAATTAAAAAAGAATTGAAACATGCACATGCACACATATATGCATATCATCTGATATCGGATAACCTAAATCATCTAAAATGGTCAAGTGACGAATCAACATCTGCATCCATCTGATCTATCCCATGTCAATCCATAAATGATGAATGTAGAGGACTATGAAGGTGAGATGGCATCAGCGATGATGAACCAAAACCAATCAACATATCAGTAAAACCCATAGTCTATACAACTACCGAATGAACTGTAGGTGGATCTTGATGTGCACTAGTGCTCAACTAAGAGTGATGGGATCCTGGAGCTGAACAAAATCTGTGTACCAAACAATCTCTGACATGCTCTATACCGATCCCATAGTCTGATGCAATGTGGGAATATGCCTCCAACAGGTCCTCAGCCAAATAATGCAGAGTCTTGCGTGCCATATCTCCTATAATTGCATCAAGTTGTGTGGGAGTAGGGATGTCGACCATTGTAAAAGGATCCATGGTGGTCTACAGTACTGAAAATGTCATGGATCAAGAATGTCTAGACATGAAATATAGACCTACACGATAATCAAATATCCTAGTGGTGGTAGCCGCAATATCACCTACAGTGTCAATTGCTTCCTTTTGGGAAGCAATGACAACCTCATCTGCTATGGGGGCTAGAGCTGGGGTGAGAGCAGGAGACCTCTCACCAACCAATGCCCTAAACACTAGTTCTAGTCTATCTGCTCGACAATAGGTGGGCCTATTGGGAATCCTACCACGCCCCTGACCAGCATATGGTGGAATGTCCAGGTAGTTGACTTTGAGGCTCAAATGGACCTCAACATATAACTGCTAAACAAAATATAATGGAATTTGGTCATTGTTTGGGTATTGACCATGTACTGCGAGAATCGTGGGTAGATCAATTCAACCATAGCACGATCGACACATATAATGACCTGGTATCCCCCAACCTTATGTACATTTTGATAAAAAGGAAAACAAGTGTTTTTTATCATTTCTTTGGTCACACTATCTTGTATTTGTTTAAGGGGAACATCACCATGTACTTCTTCCCTCATGCGCGAAAGAATAGCAACTACTCTATCTAGGGAAAATGCACTAGTCCTCTAAAGTTCATCTCTTAGTTTTTTCTAAACTATGTAATATTGACATGCATGGTTCAAAATATATCCCTAGGTTTGCACCTTGTGCTAATGAGTCTCTCAATTTTTTAATCTCATTAGTGGTATTTGCAAACAAAGAATCTGGAGGTGGAACATGATCTGCATTTTCCATGTTATATATATATGTACACCTAAAAGAGCAATGAGACCTTGGTAAACAATATATCTAGATAAAGGGAATACAAATCTAAAACAATTGTAATAATTCATATACTCATCAATAATATTTTCATACCATTAACAAAAAAACATTCAACATCTATCATAGTTTTTAATAATTTCAAAAAATTCAAATTACTAGATTGCACACAAAACATAATCTAAAACAGTTCTAAAATTTAAATTTAAAACATAATCTAAAATAGTTCTAAAATTTAAATTACTAGATTGCACACAAAGCATCATTACTTAACATTGGTGGTCGTGTAAGATCAATATAGTCATTATTGAAGGCACAAATAAGATAAGAAAATGAGACATATGATTAGCTTGCAAATATAATTTCTAATGAGTCTATTGATTATATTATTTTACAAGTAAAATTGGTAACATGTAACCATAACTGAACGCTTTAATTTATTTAGAAGGATACTTTTGTTTGGAAGCTATTCATTAGAATAATAGACATGACCTATGAAATTTGATTGATAAGTATATGATAGATTATGCGATTGACTCTATTGTTTACCCATGTTATAAATTATTTTAAGTTATTTATAAAATTAACCTGGCTATTGTTTGACATTATTTGTCTTTATGCATTAGATGATTACCAATGAAGATGTCCCTTATAAGGTTCAATGTAATGATGGAAAATAAAGATGAAAAGTATTGAGGACCTATATTTTATTTTAATGGCATAATAAGATACTTCCCTCTACTAGCAAATGAAAAATCATATGTACTTCATTGTGTAATTATTGAAATTGACACCCGATGATTTGATAGAAATTAGGATATATGGATCGATCTAAATGGAGCTATATCAACTAATTTTAGATCTATTATAAGTGACATAAAGCCTCAATGTCTCATTTGTATTAAAATATGGGGATGATATGGCTATTTTAAGGCCCAAAATTTCATGTGTTAATAACATAAACATATAACATTAATTTCAAAATTTTATATGCTCTCAAGTATAGGTTACAAGTGCATTCTTTACATTTTTTCTCTTTCTTTTGTACTATTTTGTATGGGTATCTTATATGCATTGCCTCAAACATACAATTTTGATTTCAATTTAGCTTTCTTGCAAGATTTAAACTTAATGTTGCACTTAAAAAATATCATGTTATCCTTGCTAAAAATAATTCAAGCTTTTAGAACATTAAATTTTCTTTGCTAGATTCAAAAATGCAAGTTCCTTGACCTAGTTTAAATTCGTAGGTGAGGATTTGCCCAATTTTGAGTTCCAACTTGTCTTTACCCATCAATTTCTATGCCTAAACTATCAAATTATTCCCTAGGACATGTGTAAAAGGACATCACCCTAGGTCATCTACATCCTCAATATATCTATAAATTTTATCCATTTTTAAGAAAACCCAACTTTGTCTTTCTTTTACAAATAATTAGTCAATTATCACTATGTACAATCTCTTGCATTAGTCACACCAACCCTTGTATCAAAAAAATCTTAAAGTTACCCTAACTTTCTTACACTAGGTCTCTTTAACATGGACAATGCATCACATTCCATTACACAAAATCTTAAATTTCAAACACTAAGCATAATTACATGCGTATAATCCCAATCACATTTGCTACTTGTTGTCTTCTAAATGTTATCAAAATCAAGGAATTGATCAATGAGTCTTGACTATTCAAAAGAAGGGATTAAGTCAAATTTCCTTATAACATTGCAAGTTTCAATGATTTTCTTCAATGTTACCAAGTTTCCTATTGTATGAACAAACATTATGAAAATTTTATTACAAGAATAAAATATTTGAATTTTACAAGTTCAAGGATACATCAAAATTTTAGAATTCTACAATGTAATAAACATCAATGGTTACTAATATCTTAATTTCATTATATTTTATCAAACATGGTGATGAAAACAACTCTATGCAGCAAATGGGTTTGTTGAAAAGGCTTTAGAAACTTTCAAGAAAATGTAATTTTGGAAGCTGTAAAGTCAAATTTCACAACCTTCCCTCTGCTTGTGCAAAAATGGGAGCTTTGGATAGGGTATGGACATCAATCAAATCATCAAGGGGGAATTTTACTAGTTTTTGTAGTTGCAATTGCAAGTGCCCTGGTAGACATGTATGCAAAATGTGGAAGTCACATGAACTGTTTGATATAATGCCTCAAATAAATCTATTAACAGGTAAGGCTTTAGAAACATTCAAGCAAATGCAATTGGTAGGTGCCCTGGTAGAAATGTATGCAAAATGTGGAAGCATAGATAAGGCACGTTAATTGTTTGACAAATTTTTAAAATGGGTTTCTAAAATCTTTCAAGCAAATGGAATTACCAACTAAGCCAAATTCAACACTCCCTGCCCGTGCCAAAATTTGAGCTTTGAAACAAGGTATGAACATTCATCAAAGCATAATAGAAATTAAATTTGTTGAAAAGGCTTTAGAAACTTTCAATAAAATACAATTTTAATTTCAACAAACTTAATTTCAAATCTACTGTAAATTTCAAACATTTCACATTTCACATTTTGCATTTAGGGTTTAAATTTTTTTCAAACAAATGTGGTTTGAAATGCTATTTCAAGTTTACCAACCTACTGCTCGCTACGGAGGTCAAGGTTGAAGGTTGATGAACTATGGCTTTCAAGCTCGTGCACATTTTTCACCTGGGTTTGCCGTCCTTGTTCGCTATTTTCCGCAACAAAAAAAGAATGTGACAAATGCGTGTGAAAGTGACCCCATAATTCAATGGGTTTGGTCGAACCCCCATTCGATCGAACCCAATAAAATAAATTTTTTTTTGTATGTCCATTGAAGGGTTTGGTCGAACAGGGGGTTCGACCAAACCCATAGCTTCGACCGAACCTTTAAGATGGTTCGTTCAAACCTCTTAGTTCGAATGAACCCCTTGATGTAGTGAAAACAAAAAAAAATTGAAAATCCTTCCTCCTTATAATTGTAAACCACTACTGTGGCTTATTTTATTCTATTCTTGTTCCTCTTCGGTAATGGCTAAATCAATAACTAAGGAATTTCAGGCTGTAAATTTGCAGCAACATACTTCTAGGAAGAATTTTGATCCAAAGAAGAAAATGTATGCGCTTTACTCTTCTCACTTTACTCAACATATTCCACTTCTTGAATATTTTTGGGCTAACCTTCAGGATCAATTTGAAGTAAGGAAAAAGGGCTACAAGAGATTAACAATTCCCTAGATGAGGGATTTTGATGTTAAAATTGATATTCTTGAAGGCACTACAGATGATGTGATCACTCTTGATCCCCACTATGATATACAAAAAGTGGCTACAAGAATCTTGGAGCCCATCAATTGGGAAAAAAAAGGAAGAGACTAAAATCGGAAAAGGGTCATGGCGAGTGTTAAATAGGAGCTTGAAATCACTAGTTCAAAAACAACAATATATGACTAAATAAACTACTAAAAATTGCATATAAATGACTAATTTTGGTCACGTGACCATTATTAGTTTATTGTCAGTCATTTATAACACGACCAAATTTATGACTAAACTATTTTTTTCATTTATCTAGTCATTGATTTGGTCATTGATTTGGTCATTGATTTAGTCGATGATTTGGTCATTGATTTGGTCATTGATTTAGTCATTAATTTAGTTGTTAATTTAGTCATTGATTGTTGTTAACTGGTCATTTATTTAGTCATGGTAGTGATTTATTTAGTCATATGTTTAGTCATTAATTTAGTCATTGATTGTTGTTAACTGGTCATTTATTTAGTCATTGCAATCATTTATTTAGTCATTGCGATCATTTATTTAATCATTGGTTAGTCATTTATTTAGTCATTGTTTAGTCATTTATTTAGTTATGGTAGTCATTTATTTAGTCATTTATCAACTGAAATAATCATAAAACTTCAACAAATCTGCTCAAAGGATTGAAAATAATTCACTGTGTATATTTAAAATGTATATAAAATATGTTACAAAGAACTCTATACATAGAGTTTTGAAGACAAAATCTTTTGCAGTATGCAAACTGTTGATTTATTATGCTTTTAAAACTTAAAAAAATTTAAGCTAAAGCTAAGAACTCTATACATAGAGTTTTGAAGACAAAATCTTTCTGCAGTATGCAAATTGCTGATTTATTATGCTTTTAAAACTGAAAAAAAAACTAAAACTAAAACTAAAAGGCCATCAGTGTGAATGCATGTCTTCAGTGATGTCATTTTTGCACATGGGGTGCACTGTAAATGGATCTAAAATCTTAAAATTTGATAATATTTTTAAGACTTTCTTTAACAATAATACCCCAATTTCCCTTTTACGAACATTTACACTTTTTTATGCCACCAATCACTGATTCCTAGCAATGCCTCTAATATCTTCCAAGGGCACAAACTCTATTTGAAAAGTGTTTTAAAAGGATTTTATCTCATGACATGCAATTTTCTTTAGCATACACTTATTGGCCTACGTAGGTATTTAGAACTGATTATAGAATCTTTTTCCCTGCTAAAAGGTGAAAAGATCCTTTCCCTTGCATAAGTGATGCCTTGCTAGAAATATGCGAAAAGGAATAGAAGTACAAAAATAATTACTTCCATTTGACAAAAAGATCATAGACGCTTTAAATTTAGGAACCACAACACATTGCTCTGGATCTGAGAGTAAATAGGGATAGTGAAATGCCCAAATTGAATTTATTCAACAAGTTTAGATACTTTTGAGCCTATGCATATGGATAGAGCAAAAAAGACCAAATTTACAACCTTTTCCAGCATCGTGTCAAAGGGATCCAGACTCATGGATTGCAATGACAACAAAATATGCACAAAAAACTGGATTTGTTGAAGAGGCTTTAGAAAATTTCAAGCAATTACAATTAACAGGTGCAAAGAGAAATTTCATAACATTTTCCAACATCTTTGATGCCTATGTTGAAATGGGGGCTTGGAAGAGGGAATGGACATCCATCGAAGCATAAGAGATAAAAGTATTTTGTCTAATGTTAAAGTTGCAAGTGCCCTAGAAGACCTGTATGTAAAATGCAGATGCAAAGAGAAGGTACATGAACTATTGACAAAATGCCTCAAATAAATACAATCTCATGGAATGCAAGATTGTAGGATCGACACGAAATGGATTGACGCATAAACAAGGCACGTGACTCATGTTATACAAAACTAAGAACCTTTCTAACTCTAAATTTAGTCATTGTTTAAGATAAAATTACAACATGATGAATTGGATGGTATAGATGGACTCAAACCTTACTACAATGAATCTACAGTTTATAATGCCAGGGAACACCAAAAGAAGCATATTTTCCAGATAATTTAGGCTATGACTTGTAGTGTCCAAAACTTGCCTAGTATAGTTCTCTATACATTTTATTCTAAAGAATACATCACTTCTTACTGTTAAGCTAACTCCATTGGGCATGATATTTTCACAACGAAGGAATACTATAAATACCAATATTCATATCAAAATTACTTTCAAATGAAAATTGATAAGGTGTTATGATTCTGCCTAGAGATGTCAAAAGCAATATTACTTCAAGCTTGAAATGATGATCCAAATATTTTTAGCAAACACAATGGAATCATCGACCCCTACCAATGTCAAACTACTATCACATGCTTAATATCCTTCAATGGTTTTGAGGAATAGAGACTATAAATATATATTCACCAAAATATTTGGAGACCCTCTTGTTTCTATTTAAAACTGGAATAAAACTAAAATCAGTTTACAATAATTTCAGTGAATCCCATATATATATACATATATATTTTGTAGAGGATTACCAAGAGCATATGCTATTGAGACAAAAGTTTTGACACACAAATTCATCCTCTCTTTTTTTTTGTTAAACTACAAATAGGGGTTATCATACATACCGATCTACAACTAAAAGAACGAGAAATCCATTTCCTTCTCAAGCCCCTCTGCTCTCCTCCACAATGAACCCTACCAAGCATTCTACAAAATTCCCACTGTCTACACCATACAACCACCTCCACAAGCTAATTGATTAAAATTTCCTCTAGACTAGAGTCGAATATGGTCATTTAATGAACCATCAAGTATCCCCCCAGCTCAGCCATAGCCTTCACATAACTCCCAACCATGGTGATGAAGTTTGAAAAAATAAAATGGGTGGGTGGTAGCTGCTAGTCGTAATGCTAGCTTCATGGTGATGCTTCAGCGCTATAGTGGTGATGTTGAACCAGAATACTCCAATTATGGAGTTCCATGAGATCAAATTTCTTTGAGGAATTTTGTCAAACAAATCGTGCGACTTGCCTCTGTCTCCACATTTTGTTTCAAACAATTATTTTAGATATTATGTCAAGTAGTTGGCATGCCTTGTCTCTGCCTCTACTTCCTTCATATAGGTTTCTCTCCTCCAAACTCTTCCTCCCTGGTATTGACCTTCACTTCTTCAATTTTCCAAGCTGCAACCTAAAGATAAGGTTTGGAAAAGGGTTAAATATAGTTTGTTAATCAAAATGAAAATTATGGTTGGAAATAGATTTGCTCGCCCATTATGCACGCTAAGTATTTTCCTGCTAAAATAAAAATTCAAAATGAAATCCAAATTAAATAAATTATAATATATAAATCTTTGACTTTATACAATAGATATTATTAAATATATTATAATATTATAATATAATAGTTATATTATATTATATTATATTATATTACATGATTATATTATATTATAATATAATATTATATAATATTGTAATATATAATAATATAATAATATTATATTATATATTATATATTATATAATATTATAATATTAATAAAAGTTAAAGAATGTAAATGTTAATTTTTTTAAAAAAATATGTGAAGGCTTTAAGATTACACCGAGAGGTAATGCCTTCCATGCAATAGGTATTTTTGGTGCACCGAGCAATCTAAGCAGCCAAATGGCCCACTTAGGTAGGGGTCCCATGAGGGGGGCTTAAGCTCTATGGATTATGATCAAATTCAAAAGAAAAAATAATAGAGGAGGAATAGTTATTTTTATTTATCTGACCAATTATTTAGTTGTGATTTTACACAATGACCAAATTAGTCATTTATTTAGTCATTTATACTTGTGAATTGCAAAAAATTAGTAGAATTTAGTCATTTTTTAGTCACATAGTCATTTATTTGCCAAATTCTACTAGTGAATGGATTGAACTTTGTTTGAAACAACCAAGAGTTAGGATGTCAAAGAAAATAGGTTCTAACAGTGAACCCACTTCCTCTACAAAGACAAAACAATATAAAAGGTTGAAGAAAGGTGTTGCAGTGGTGGAAGCAACCACAGAAGATCCTCTTCAACCAGAGGAAGATGTTTCTTTACAAGATATTGATGATGTTTTGCATAAAGCAAAGGTTACTTATGAGGCAGTTGTTGTTGGGGTTACTTTAGGGTTTGTTGTTGTACCCTTAACCGTTGTTCACCCTAGTGAAGAGAGTTCTACAAAAGGACATGTTGTTCCTCCACAAACTGAGGAAAGTTCTCCTACTATGCCATCAACTTCAAAAACTGAAACTGTTGAAAAGGAAAAACCTCATGTAGTTTATCTAGCAAATATTTCTTTAGATTCTAAAAGAACTCTATCTCAGGAAGGAGGACTTGAATGGGAGGAATATCTGAAGAAATTTGAAGAGGAACCAGGAGAGGAGGGAACAGAGTTTGAAGTTGGCAGTTTGCATAGTGTGGAGATGGAATTAAATGATGTATTAAATGAAAAGGAACAAGAAGAACTAATGGAGAGTGCCTGAAAGTTGATTGTTGAAAAAGTCACCCAAGAAGAAGAACAAAAGAGGAAAATTGAGGAGCTAGCTCAGGAAGAGGAAGAAGCTAAGGCATTAAAGAAATCAGAAGAAGCTCATGAGCAAGAATTGAAGGCTGCTCAAGAAAAGGCAGCAGAGGAAGAGCTTTGGGTTAAGGAGTTGGAGCAGCAGAGGGTGCTAAATGACGGGAAGAAATAAGAAAGATAGAATAAATAAAGACTAAGAATGAAAGGAAAGAACATGAAAGATTACAAAAGGAGCAAGAGGAGTTACAAAGGGTTGCTTCTTAGCAAACCATTGGAATTATTTTTTCTACACCTCCATCCACGACACCTCCTAATGTTCAACATGTAGCCACTCAGCTAGCTACACCCATTTGGTTGAAATTGTATTTGGAGAAGAGGCAACAAGTACAACCACAACATATAACATGGGATGAAATGAGAATTGAAATAGATAAGATAAAGTCAAAGAAGAAGCCTTGTGTCGTGCACTCCACCAAGTTAACTGTTGAAGGAGATTTGGTAGCAAAAATTGCTACCCCAATTGCTAACAAGGATGATAGAGAGTTGCAGCCCGAAGATTATCAGATAAGTATTGTTAATCTAGGAAAGCATACTAGAAGCCAATAGATAAATTTGATAGATATTGTTGCCACACCACCACCAATTCAAGGTTGATTAAAGACAAACAATCCAAGGATGAGCTTAAATCAAAGGTGGGAAAATGAAGAATTTTCTAAAGGAGTTAATTTTATCTACTCCTAAACAGCCTGCACCCTCAGAGTCCCCTATTTTGATGAGCAAAAAAGAAGTGGATGGCCTTAATGAAATGAAAAAGAAGGCCACATGGTTTGATAATTAGTTTAACGTGTTTAATTCTTACATAAATGAGAATCTGGAGGAGGGTTTCAAGTGTTATTTTGGAGGTCTTAAGTTGGTTAGGGAAATGGAAGAATCCATTAGGAAATGGTGGGCAGAGGAAGAAAAACTCAGGGAGTACTTGGGGAAGTTAAAGGTGATTGCTAAAATTTCTGATGAGGAATTAGTCCAACACAAATTATGGGGGATGAAGGCCCTAATTTTGTTTCAAAATCCATTAATATATTTATCTTCAAATCGTAGAATCTCCTTGAGTAGAGGATTGCTATGATAAAAAGCATTCACAAAATATAGGAACAAGCAGGTATCTTTGAGGAGATTATTTCAAAACTCACTGGTGAAGTTTTACCTCCTAAGTAGAGACTTGAATCATTAGGGGAAGTAAAAGATGCTTGGGAGGAAAGACTTGATGAATTAGTGAAACAAAGGGATGTTGCTAATCTGACACTCCTAGATAGGCTGCTTGATATCAGAACTGAAATGTAGTGTACAGTCACAAATGTTTTCCACTTGAAGGACATTGTTGCTACAACAAGGAAGAAATTCAAAGATTCAATGTTCAAAACTGATTGGGTTGATGGGCTAGATGATGATGCATTGAAACAAGTCTTCTATAATTATGATGAGTATCGTGGGACCTCTCAAGAGGGTGAAAAGTAAAGAAAATGTTTTAGTTACCTTTTTTTTATAGCAACACTTTCAGGTAGTTTTTGAATAGATGGATGACTACGATCCAGGGTTGGAAGATCAAGAATAACACGTGATAATCAAGCAAAGAACTAGGTTGAGACTTGCGGTTCAAATTTTGGATTGAAGAAGTAGGTGGTGCACCTATTTAGCTATAGTAGTTTCAACACAAACAATTTTTTGGAATTAATTGGGCGTCCCTACAATTGTGGATTTGGGCCCCAGATTATGGATTTTGAACTTTGATTGGAGGAATTAATGCAAAGTTTGTGTATATTTTAAAATTATCTCCTCATTATAAAGGTTGACCAATTGAAGTCAGATTAGCTACCTGAATGAGAGATTTAGATAGTTTTCTATTTTTACAACTTTTTCATGCAAAGATACCCAGAAATACCTTTTTACAGCTTTAATGCAATTTATGTTATTTTCATAAATTTGTCAGTTTAATGGTAATGTCAATGGAAAATAGTCATTCGTATGCCAGTGATCTTTTTTGTGCATAAATGTCTCTTATTTGATGAAAATTAATAGAAGATTTTGAATCTTAAACCATTTTGTTGGATTATCTATGGATGATGTTTCTTTATATTTGTTGATCTGTTAATTTTGGTAATGAGCTTGTGATGTTTTATTGTTTGAAAAGAAGGTTTTAAAAAAAAGTGATGATGAACAGTTGTATGCTTTTAAATTTGCACTATGAATGAATGTAATGGTATGGATTATTCTGTAGGTTGTGTTATTCCATGGTTTTAGTTAGTTAAGGAATGCTCATTACTAAGTTACATGTCTGAATTTGAAGAAATATGTGTTCATATTTTGTTGTCCTAAGCCCTATTCTATCTTTTGTCATTTATTTACACCCCCCAAAATGTTAGATTAGTTCGTACCATTCAGTTTGTATTCTTTCACAAGTAGGCGCCTTGAACATTATAGTTGCATAGGCCACTGAATGACGACAACATAGTTGACAACCAACTACAAAGACCTTGGAAGATAGATGGTTTTAGATTAATCTTTTTCAAGAGAAATGGAGTAGCAATATTTTTTTTTAATGTTGTGTTACATTGACCATCAACAGGGATCATAGTGGCAATTAAGAACTCAATACTTAGTTACAATGAGTTATCCTAGGAAACTCGTAAAGTATTAATATGTATTATCATATAAGGTTTCAAGAAAATAGCATCAAAATTACAATAGTTCATCAAGATTTCAGTTATTCATTTACATGCAATTTGAAAATATGATTGTTCTAAACTTAAATTTTGAACTAAAAACTAAAATTTTATCTCAAATGTCAAAACAAAGCACCCACAAATGTTTTTTTTTATAAAACCCTTTCCTGTTTCCCTATGTCAAATATGTACCCATCAAGTAACAAAGCAAAATTGATTAGCAAAATAGGGTGAAAACTAAGATTGAGGATAATAGTAAACTAAAAACAAACCTCTCTAATCTAGTACAACAAACTAACACAAACAACAAATTTAAATTATAAAAGAAACACACGGAAGTAGGCATGTAGTCAAATTCCCTTAAAGAAAACTAACACATAACTACGAAAACCAATAGACATTGTCTAAAAAAAAGTCCTAAATCCTCCAAACAACTTAACTTAGAGGCTTAGGATAGCAAGTTTTAAGACTACCCTTCTTTTATTTTCTCAATCTATACAAATCAACTCACCAATTAAGGTCCAAAGTCTAGCAAACTTATCCTTATACTTTCAAAAGTAAGATCAAAGTGACTTAAGCTCATATTTAGGATATGAATCATATATAATTAGTAACTAAGGAAACTTGTCATTATCATGATAATTCCACTTATATGTTTTCCTATGGACTAATTACCATAATAAAAAGCATACTCATTATAATTCATCAATAAGGACACATATACAACTTTATTTATCATGTCATTTTCTAAAAATACAAGCTTGTCACCCTTTTGTATGTCCTCATTTGTCATTTCACATTTAGGAGGTCTTAAGTCATGATGCACTACTCAATGTATCTTAGGTACATGCATATCACAAGAAAAAACATTGGTTAGTAATGTATCCCACCATTGTTCGTTAATGAAAATATCAGAAGCACATTCATAATCATTGAAATCCAAACCATTGAAACTAAAGGATAATCATGTTTATTAATATAATAGAAAAATCAAAACATGATTAACAAGAATTTTCTCTAAAATGATTAGTCAAACTTGAATAATTAGCAACATCAAAATCATCAACAAGCGTCTTTAATTTAGTCTACTATTCTAGTTATAGTGACTCATTATTTTGAGCAACAAATTTAGGTCATCCATGGCTTTCTTGTGTTCAATCAAATTGGACTATGTCTTTTTTTCTCATCTTATAGCAAAGTAGTACCATCATTTCCTTTAGGAGAATCAACAATATCTAATTAAAATTTAGTCTCATTTATTTCATTGGTCTGATATGATTTCATCACTAGCATCTAAAAAGTTAGCTCGTATTTTATCCATTTGGCCTATATTAGATAATTTTCAAGCTTGTTCAATGTGTCTTAATTTTTTTGAATTGTCAACTCCTTGTTTGCTAGGGAAATCAAATTCAGTAGATTGCAATAAATGCTTTGCTTCATTCCTTTTGGCATCATAGAACTTCAACAAAGAGTCATAAAAAATTCAATCACAATCAACACATAATTCTATCATAAAATTAGTGGTGTAGATCATTGATTTTCATTTCTTATTTGGCTATCCCACATAGCTACTTCATCTCCATATTGGTGCTCTTCGTACTCATCGCATTACTTTGGACTCAAGTTGTGAATACTCAAAGACTTTTTGTACACCTAATTTGATTGCATTAGTTTAATGACAAAATATATTCCATTATTTTGAAGACTCGAATCAAAATTATTACAACTCTAGTGAGTTTGATTAGTTTCCTTAAGTTCACTAGTCTCATCAATTGACATCGCATAATATGATTCTTTTTCATTCTTCAATTGGGTCATACTTTTACAAAATGGTCAACACAACTATAATTTTTTAATTTGGACTACCTAAGACGATGTGTATATTTTGAAAATTAAAATGGTGTAAACTAATGAAATGTAGATCTTTTAATGTAATTTATATTTATAATTTTTACATATTTTTTAAAAAATTAGTTGAATAATTTTTTAAAAAAAAAAATTAAGTGAATAATTATTATTTTTTAAAGTGAGGCCAATGAGACATTGTAAAAATTAAAGCCAATTTTTTTTTTTTTTCACTTAGATAACTTGAAAATCTAGTGCATGAAAAAACTTATAAATATTTATATTTTAAATTTTTTTTAAAAATAAAGTTTACTTAAAATGTCATAATTTTGATGGGACACAAGTTTTTCTCTATTTTTATTATAATTAAGAAAAACATTACCTTCTTGGAGAGGATTCATTCCTCTAGTGCATTATATATTTTTAATATTTTTTTAATTTTCATGTTTCATTATTTAATAACTTACTTGCAATTAATTAAATAATAATTTAAAAGTAATCCAAATATCATTATAATTACCTACTTGAAATAAATTAAAGATAAATACCATTATAATAACCTAATTGAAAAAAATAGAATTGTTGTATGCTTCACTCTATACACATTAAAAGAATGTTACAATTTAAAATGTTTTGTACAAGTTATGTGATGCACACATTCAATGATATAATTTTTAGGATGCCATCACTTTGAAAAATCACCAAAAAATATGAAAATACAAATTTTAATACTCACTCTTAGCTTATATTTGTCAAATGGTTTTTAAATATTTACCAATGCAAAAAAAAGGGAGGGGAGCACTATGTTATATTTTAGTGATATATATATATATGAACACTTTTGTATGTGCTTAAATTTCATCCCCTTAACCTTAACCTTTTTAAAAATATTTAGTACTTTACAAACTAGATTTAGAGTACTACAATTCTTGATCTTATTATATCTTTAATGTTTTAGTGTCCATATCTTGAATTACTCCTCCAAGTTTAGGTTTAACTAATTTCAAGAAAAAAAGTGTTCACTTTTGACTCCTTTTGTCCCCCATTTCCATGCACTTACCCATTTATCAAATACAAAGTTGGGGGCATGTGTAGGATCATGGAGGTCCAAACTAGGCCTCTAAGTGGTGATGAAAATTCAGAAAATTAGAGTTAGGCAACTTGACATAAAAATTTGAATAGGTTATTAACATAATTTGAAAAATATGTAAGAACAAAAGTTATAGAAAATTGGATGTACTTTCTAGGCTACTAGTCCCTTTTGGAAAAAAATTAGTTTGGTTTGAGAAAATTTGAAATTTCAATGCAGTGGTAAGCTAAATTTTTAGGAAAAAGATAAGAAGCAGGTGTATGTCTGACCACCCTAAGTACAAAATTTTTTTTTATTTATTTTTATTTTTTCAATATAAGTAGAGGACACATGTCTGGATGTGCTAGATTTTTTTTGTAATTTTTTCCATGTAAATAATTAGTTATGACTTTTTTATTAAAACTTTTCAGAATTAGTAAAACATCTGTGTCTGACCACCATAACTTGGTTAAAAATTTATGATTTTTTTTTAATCCTATAGCATGCGAAGCATTGAATGTGGTGCATCAAGTGTAGATTCAAAAAATGTAAGTAGTTTTAAAGTTATAGAAGTTTTTCAATCAACCTATCAATCAAGACTTTAGACTTAATATAGGTAGAAAATCAATAATAATTATTTATTAAGTTCAAAATAAGACAAAATTTATATTGGTGGAAAGCTAACAATTTTTTTAATAAACCATTTTGGTTTGATGAAATTTGGATTAAAAAAAAGGTTGTCAACCACAAGGGCGAACTTTGGAAAATTAGAATTAGAAGCAAATTTTTCAAAACGCGTTTTTTAGGTTGACTTTCTAGGTCAGGCAATCCCAAACCAAATCCCGAGCCAATATCCGTTTTGGAAAGTGGGAACCCATTTTTTTGAAAAAAAAAAAGATATCCGTTTTGAAAACCTAAAAAACCCTCTTTAGTAAAATGGGCATAACTTTTGCATTTCTTATCAAAATTTCAACTTTTTACAAGCATTGGAAAGGTGATTGATATATCTATGCAATGGACTAGGTTTTGTTTCTATATTGCACACAAAAAAAAAATATAATCATTTGAACTTCATATTTCATTTTTGAAACATTAAATGCTCACTACTTTCACATGTGCAAAGTCTTTTTTCATGATTTTTTTGTAACAATCATCTCAAAATACAAGTGAAACATTAGAAAAAATAATGAATAATGAAATATTTATATTTTTTGTAGCAAGGAGATGAACAAATCTTCATAAATCATCATATATTTCTATCCCTTTCTCTACCTCTCTATATATCACTATGTCTCCCCTTAAGCTCTAGACCTATCCCTCCCTCCTTTCTTCTCTCTTTGTACCTCTATATACCTATCTTTCTCACTCTCTCCTTGAGCTCTAGACCTATCTTTCTACCTATATCTCCATCCTCTCCCTCTCTACCTCTCTCTCTCTCTCCCTCATGTCCCTCCCGGAGTCTCTCTCTCTCTCTCTCTCTCTCTCTCTCTCTCTCTCTCTCTCTCTCTCTCTCTCTCTCTCTCTCTCTCTCTCCTCTCTCCCTCTTTCTCTCTATCTCTCCCTCTCTTTAATTCTATCTTCCTCTTAAGTCTCTCTCCTTCTTAGGTCTCTTCTCCCTCTCTCCCTCTTAAGTCTCTCTCTCTTAGGTCTCTCCCACTCCCTCTCTCTCTCAATCTCCCACTCACACTCACACTCTCTCCCTCTCAGGTCTCTCTCTCCCTCCCTCTCTCCCTCTCCCTCCCTCTATCTCCCTCTCTCCCTCTCAAGTCTCTCTCTCTCTCTCTCATCCCTACCACTCTCTCTCCATCTCCCTCTCACTCTCCATCTCCCTCTCTCCCTCTCCCTCTTAGGTCTCTCTCTCTCTCATAGACACACACTCCATCTCCATATTAGGTCTCTCTCTCTCCTCTCTCCCTCCCTCTCTCCCTTTCATGTCCCTCTCCCTCCTCTCCCTCCCTCCCTTTATTTCATTCTCTCCCTCTCAAGTCTCCCTCCCTCTCTCTATATATCTCTCTCTCATGTCTCTCCCACTCCCTCCTCTCTCTCTCTCTCTCAGGTCTCTCCCACTCCCTCTCTTTCTTCTATCATATCTCTCTCTCTTACTCACACTCTCCATCTCCCTCTCAGGTCTCTCTCTCTCTTAGGTCCCTCCCACTCCCTCTCCCCCCTCTCTATCTCCCTCTCAATATCCCTCTCTCCCTCTCTTTAAAGTCTTTATCTCTCTATTAGGTCTCTCCCACTCCCTCTCGGGTCTCTCTCTCTGATTCTCTATATCCTCTCTCTCTCACACACACACACGCTCTCAAGTCTCTTTCTCTCCCTCTCTCCCTCTCAATTATCTCTCCCTCTCCCTCTCTCCCTCTCAAGTCTTTGTCTTTGTGTCTTTGTGTCTCTCTATCTCTCAGGTTTCTCCTTCCCACCACAACTAGATCTCTCTCTCTCTCTCCCTCTCTCTCCCCCTCTCTCCCTCAAGTCTATTTATCTCTCCCTCCCTCCTTCTCTCTCCCTCCCTCTATCTCTCCCTCTCTCCTCTCAGTCTCTCTTCTCCCTCCTATTCTCTCTCTCCCTCTTTCTCTCACTCCTCTCCCTCTCTCCTCTCTCCCCCTCCATTTTTCTCTCTCTCTCTCTTGGGTCCTCCCATCTCCCTCTTAGGTCTCTCTCTCAAGTCTCTCACCTCCCTCCTCTTCTCCCCTCTCTCTCTCTCTTTCCTCCCTCTCTCTCTCTTCTCTCCCTCTCCTTTTTTAGGTCTCCCACTGCCCCTCTTTGTCTCTCACTCACTTTCCACCTCCCTCTTAGGTCGCTCTCTCCCACTCCCTCTCTCTCTCAGATGTCTCCTTCCCACCCTAACTAGATATATCTCTCCCAGGTGTCTCCTTCCCATCTGAACTAGATAACTCTCTCTCTCCCTCTCTATCTCCTTCTCTCTCCCCTCTCTCCCTCCCTCTCTCCCTCTCAAGTATGTCCCCCTCTCCCTCCCTCTATCTATCTCTCCCTCTCTCCCTCTCAAGTATCTCTCCCTCCCTCACTCTCTCTCTCTCTCCTACAATTCAAGTAACTTGAGATGGGGAGAGAGAGAGAGGGAGGGTGACTTGAGATGGAGAGAGATAAGGAGGGATGTAGATAGAGTGGGACAGAGAGAGACCTAAGCTTGGGATATGAAGAGATAAAGAGAGATAGAGTGTTTGTGAGAGAGAGAGAGAGAGAGAGTGGGAGAGAGACTTGAGAGGGAGATGGAGAATGTGACTAAGAGAGAGAGAGAGAGAGAGAGAGACATGAGAGAAGAGAGAGAGAGGGAGTGGGAGAGACTTGAGAGAGAGGGAGAGGAAGAGAGAGGAGGGAGTGGTAGAGACCTAAGAGGGAGAGAGGGAGTGGAAGAGACCTAAGAGAGAGAGAGAGTCAAGGAGAGAGACTTCAAAGGGAGGCAGAGAGAGGGAGAGAGAGAGGGAGAGAGAGATGGATATGGAGAGGGAGGGGGATTGGGAGGGACCTGAGAGTATGAGAGAGAGAGAGAGAGACCTAAGATGGGGAGAGAGAGAGAGAGAGAGCTAAGAGGGAGAGAGACTTGAAGGGATGGGTAGAGAGAGAGGGCGAGAGGGAGAAGGAGAGGGAGGTGAGAGGAGATGGAGAGGGAGTGGTAGGACTCAGAGAGAGACTGAGAGGGAGATGGAGAGTGAGAGAGACAATGAGAGAGAGAGAGAGACCTGAGAGGGAGAGGAGATGGAGAGTGAGAGATAGGGAGAGAGAGAGAGAGAGAGAGAGATACTTGAGAGGGAGAGAGGGAGAGAGAGATAGAGGGAGGGAGAGAGAGAGACTTGAGAGGGAGAGAGGGAGATAGAGGGAGGAAGAGGGAAAGAGACTTGAGAGGGAGAGAGGGAGGGGGAGAGGGAGAGAGAGAGAGAGAGAGACTTGAGAGGGAGAGAGTGAGAGTGTGAGTGAGACATTGAGAGAGAGAGGGAGTGGGAAAGAACAAAGAGAGAGAGGGAGTGGGAGAGACTTGAGAGAGAGAGACCTAAGAAGGAGAGAGGGAGTGGGAGAGACTTGAGAGAGAGACCTAAGAGGGGGAGAGAATTAAGAGGAAGATAGACTTCAAAGGGAGGGAGAGAGAGAGGGAGAGAGGAGATGGAGAGTGAGAGGGAGATGGAGTGGGAGGGACCCAAGAGAGAGGGAGTGAGAGAGAGAGAGAGAGAGAAGGAAGGAATGATGGAGAGAGAGGTAGAGAGATACGTCTAGAGCTCAAGGAGAGAGAGTTAGAAAGATAGGTATAAAGAGGGACAAAGAGAAGAAAGGAGGGAGGGATAGGTCTAGAGCTTAAGGGGAGACATAGTGATATATAGAGAGGTAGAGAAAGGGATAGAGAGATATGATGATTTATGAAGATTTTTTCATCTCCTTACTACAAAAAATATAAATATTTCACTATTTATTATGGGTATGTGCAGGATCATCATGGAAAAAATAGGCCCTTAAGTGGTGAGAAATTTAGAAAAATCAGAGTTAGGCAACTTGATGTAAAAATTTGAATAAGTTATCAATATTATTTCAAAAATATGTAAGAATATAATTTGTAGCAAATTGAATGTAGTTTCTAAACTACTAGGTTTATTTTAAAAAAACAAAATCTATTTGGTGAAAATTTGAAATTTCAATGCAGTAGTACTTAAATTTCAAGGAAAAATAAGAAGTAGGTGTCCATCTCACCACCCTAACCACAATAAAATGATAATATTTGTTTATAATATTTTAGATATAAGTAGAGGACTCATGTCCCAATGTGATGCATACTTTTTTTGTAAAAATTTTCCAAGAAATAATTAATTATGATTTTTTTATTACAACTTTTAAAAAATAAAAAACTTACGTCAAACCACCTTAACTTGGTCAAAACTTTATGAAATTCAAATTTTCTTTTTTAATCCTATAGTATGCAAAGCATAGAATGTGATTCATGTTTTGGATTCAAAAATGTGATACCATTTTAAAGCTATAGATGGTTTGTAATTAGCCTATCAATTAGGACTTTAGCCATACTTTGAATAGAAAATGAATAATAATAATAATTTATTAAATTCAAAGTAAAGCATAATTTATATTGGTGGAAAGCTGAGAATCTCCTTTAAAAAACCTTTTCGTTTCATTAACTTTGGGTAAAAAAAAGTCGTCAGCCACATACCCTACAAATACCCATCATATTGCCACTTTTTGGCCCATCATGATCCTGCACATACCCTTATTTTCTTCTAATGTTTCAAGTATTTTGAGATGAGTGTTACAAAAAAATCATGAAAAAAAGACTTTGCATGTGAAAGTAGTGAGCATTTGATGTTTCAAAAATGAAATATGAAGTTCAAATGATTATATTTATTTTTTGATGTAAAATATAGAAACAAAACCTAGTCCATTGCGTAGAGCTTTCAATTACCTTTCCAACACCTGCAAAAAGTCATTGAAATTTTGATAAGAAACACAAAAGTTATGCCCATTTTACTAAAGAGGGTCTTTTCGGTTTTCAAAATGGATATCCGTTTTGTTTTAAAAAAAATGGGTTCCCGCTTTCCAAAACATATATCCGTTTTGGTTTGTTAATACTAAAACTAAAATGGATATTGTACCCAAGCCTACAAAAATTCAAAGGCAAAAAATTTGCGTTTTTGGACGTATTAAAAATGTCTTTTTTCACATTGCCACTTTTTGGACCCCCATGATCTTGCACAAACCCTTGGAAAGTTGTATTTTCCAAGCTACCATACAAAAAAAATTGGAAGGCCTACTTGGATATGGTGTGGGATCATTCCCATGCTGACATTCTCAAGTTTTCATACAAGTCCTTTTCATTTTATTGGCGAGTTCAACCTTTTTACAAACTATTAATATTTCATCGTTAATATTTATTTCATCCAATAGAAATATGAACAAGCTTTTATTCTTGTTAATAATTTACATTGGACCTGTATATTATATATCATTTCATTCCCAACCAAATAATAAGCTCTAGTTGTGATACATTTACAAACTCAAACCAAAGTGGAGGCACACAACAAAAACATAATTAGATAATGAATGAGTATTAAATTATTGGCTCTACTTAAGTGATCACATTGAGGGGATATAATACATTGCATCTTGGTTTTGCCACCATGGTAGATTGAATGACACTAACCAAAACCATAGTTGTCACTACTATTGAGTCAGGGTCCATCGACAAATTTCTCATTGGTGTATCAAACCAATAAAAACATCAAATGAGCATGATCAGATACAAGACATGGTACCTACCACATCACTGCAACCAATGAAATGACTTGAAGCATTATTAAATTGGACAAATCATAACAATGTGCTAAAGTTCACCAAACAACTCACAAGAGTCATGATTAATGATTAACACTATTATACTCCAAAGGTATGTAGGTCATTTGATTATCCACATCACCATTGTGTTTGACGGTCCATAAAACTTGAACAACTTCGTGAGCCTTGACACACAAAGATGTGATATAGACGACTTGATCAAGATATTATCAACCACATGAGCCCACTACAACATAGGAGATCCACTATACAATGTTTGGCTCACCTAGCTTATAACACACACGATCAATAAGGAGCTCACATGACACTTAATATCATTGATCTTATATTGTTGTAGCTCACAACCTCATAATAGATCTCTAGAATATTCTCACATTAATGCCTTAATATCATTGATCAAATGCTATAAATTGGGAAACAAGGTACAAGGAGAAATAGAGATAAGATGACACTAATACAAATTATGATCACTACAAATTGGAGCTTTGACTAAACATGAGGATATAACACAAGGCTATATTAAGCCAAAAAATGCATTATAAGTCATAGTACATCTATAAGGCTAGAGATCCAAACTTAATTTCTTGAATCAATTATTAACATAGGGCAAACCATAATACATTGACAAATTTGAATCAAGAGATCAATAATTTTGAAAGCATAATCAGCACTTTATGAAATCAATTATATACATCCCTTTAAAAATGATTATAGAAAAAAAAACAAAAAAGAAAGAATTGTTTGTAAAATATTTTTATATTAAAAACATGACAACAACAAATTATAATAATACAAGTATTTCATAAAAATTGTATGTTTTGAATGTGTAAGAAAAATAAATATATAACACGTAGTGATTGATTGAACTTAAAATTATTAAAAAATTATAGTATAATGTTAAACATTTGGCTTCATTTATTGAATTTAGTTCATTGTGATTATTCAAATCTGACAACTACATTGCTTGGTTGGATTTAGTAGATCCTGAAATCAATCACAATATTTGTGGAGACCTCTAATTTTTGATAAATCGCTGATCCTTCATTTCTCTATTTACTTAGTTTTAACATTTTTCATGTATATTTATTAAATCTATCTTGAAAGTACAAGAGCTATGAAGATAAAATGTGAAATATACAAATAAATTAATCATTGATAAAATTTCCACGTGCCTGGGACGAGTAAAACAATGGAGGAGTCTTAACTTGATAGCGAATAACTGGTTACGGACGGTGGAGATTCATTCGCAAATGCTTAGGACGAGTCTTGACCGTTGTGAAAGCTTCGCATATGCGTCATTTTTAATTGTTATAATATGTGTGAAGGTGGTGTGGGTCTATTCCTTTACTGCTACGTATCTGAGTTTTTGAAATTGTAAAAAGACTCCAGAAAAGGAATAGAGATGGCCAGGTTATTTTGTTGAAAACAGACCATCAATCATACATACAGACCTAATTGGGGCTTGATTGTCACAATTGATTGTGTTATTTTATTGAGAATCATAGAAAGGAGGTTCATTCTGGTTCAGAAGTTATGCAGGACTCCTGTGGCTTATCTTCTCTAACACCACGTAAACTATTTGATTTTTTTGGAATCAAAGAAAACAAAGACAGAATTTAGAGTGATGTTTATGTCTTTTCTTCCTACTAACATGATGAATTGTTACTCGGTTATATTGCAGTTCTTGAACATGATAGAAAAAATTCAGGGAGCTATGGCAAGTGGAATACTAAAACTGAATCAGATAACGCAGAAAAAGAAGACCCAATTAGTTGTTACATTGAGGAAGATGTCTCCCCATTTGAGCAAGTAGCTCTTACAGTCTCCACAACTGATAATCCATCTCTCCCTGTGCTCACATTCAGGATGTGGGTGTTGGGATTGCTTTCATGTACGAGTCTTTCTTTTCTCAACCAGTTTTTTTCCTACAGAATAGAACCTCTTACTATCACCGCAGTGTCTGCACAGATTGCTGTGCTCCTAATAGGGCGTTTCATGGCTACGACTCTTCCTGAAACTAAGTTTAAGGTCCCTGGTACCAAATGGAAGTTTTGCTTGAATCCAGGACCTTTCAATGTAAAAGAGCATGTTCTTATTACCATCTTTGCTGGTGCTGGAGCCAGCCCTGTTAATGCAATCCATATTATCAACATCATAAAGATATTCTACAAAAGAAATCTGGACCCATATGTAGCCCTATTGATAGTTCTCATGTCACAGGTAAAATTGTAATTTATAGTTAATAGCTGTGGATTTATATATTGGCACATGTGCTATTGTCAAATCAAAACCAGGTTATAGAATAACATGGAATGGAGGATCTATGGAACCATAAGTGTTGTTGGTAGCGTAACTAAGATTTACTGAGCACTTATTGGGTGCTTATGCTTTTTAGCCCATGAGTAAGACAACGCAGTATGACATGTCTCAACCACGATTTTCTTTTTTACTTACCAAGCAAGAAGATCATTTTTATTTCTTAGTAAGTGTTGCTGCCTAATTACTTTGCAGTATCACATGCTTCTCATTCTCAATTTCGCCTGACTTAAATTTTGTCCATTTTCCTGTTTCAACTGCTATTGCTAGGTGATGAGAACCAGCGTGAATTATAAAATAATGTACTTTGCCATTTATTATGCTAGATTTCTAAATGCCTCGTGCAATCATCCCATAAATTTTTATCTTCTTTTGCAGATACTGGGATTTGGATGGGCTGGCATATTTAGAAGGCATTCACAATCCTTTTTGTCTCCCTATTCAGGCATGCTCTTTTCAACCATGTTAAGAGCTCTAGTCAGTGGGATTTATAAGAGCTCTTTTCTACGATTATTAAGTTTGGCTGCATTTGTGACCATTTCCTGTAATGAAGTTTCTGTTGTTGGCTCTATTTTTGCCTCTTTCTGTACCAAATGACTTCTTCGAAATCACCCTCCTGTTGTAATATATAGATTATAACACTTGATTTCCAAATTGGGCAGTACAATAAATTTGTTTACTAGCAGCTCATCAGAAAGGGTTTTTCCTCCCCTGTTTTTATCTCCTGTGCTTTCTTTCTTTTATGCTATTGAAAACTGTTAAGACAACTTTTTATGCCAAGTATCGAGCGTTCTTCTGAAACAAGAATTTTGTTGCAGAGCACTTCATGAGAAGGAGGAGAGACAAAAAGGAGGCGTAACGCGGATCCAGTTCTTTCTAATGGCTTTAAACTAGAAATTAAGAACAAATCAAAATAAAAAAATAAAGAGAAATCATCATTCAATGGTGAAAACACTTAGTATGGCACCTTTGATAAGTTTCATGACGAAACTTGGAAAGTAAGTGTAATGTGTAAATCCCCCATCTACTCACATCCTATATGCGGGGGAAAATATTCTTCTATCATATCAAGCTCCATCTTATCTACTTCATTCTCCCCATCCATACCTATCTCATCATATCCAATCCATCCTCCTTCCATGCTTTAATATTGATATGGATAAGGAAATAATATCTAACATATTTTGGATAATACAAGCCTTACTTTCTCTACTAACCCTCCCTCTTCCAATCTTCTATATCCATTACACTAAATCTAGTATGGGACATGTTATTCCTATCCACCATAGTTCTTAGAGATCACATCTTGACACTCCTTCCAATATCCCTAATACATCATCCCATAATCCATCACATCTTCTATCTAAATAATCCCTTTATCACTTCATCCTTTTCCATCAACTTGGTCCAAGCAATTGAGAACCCTCAACACAATTCATATGCTTGTAATCAAAATCAATACAATATTATCAAGCAATCTAGTGCATCATCCAAATAATAAAATTTTTTGTTCCCAACTTCATTGCAAACCTTGACCTATTTTACTTAGATTATCATTAGGACTTTATCATTCTCAATCCTTTTTTTTTTACTCATTTTCAAAAATACTATTATTAGAATGTACTATTCACAATCCTCCAATTATTCTTATTGTCAAAAATTCTATCATCATTGTCATCATCATCATCATCTTTATCATCAATCAAATCAATCAATTTTAGCTTGCCTCTAGAGGAAAAACATATTTCTTTTTTTTGCATCGTTTATGCATGTTTTCATGTTTTTCTTATTTTATATTTTTTTCTAAATGCACATTGCTTGAAAATGGTATAGGTAAAGATCTAGATGTTTATTCCCATATCCCATGGTAGGTACTATTATGAAAGATAAAAGCATCCTGATAGTTTGTTTATTCAAGTAAATGATAGTGTCAACAAATGATTCATCCCATAATGGCCTATGCCACTATGGTTTAGTGTATTGGTGATTTGATTTGATGTTTTGATCATCACTCAAGGTTAATATTCCTTATTGTTACTAATCTTATCTTTTACATTTTAGCATAATTATTTGAATTGAATTCATGAAGTAATTGTAAAAGTGACCACTTGTGTTTAAAGCTATTTGTAACCAAATTTTGATTCAAAATTATTGGACCATGTGATTGGTGAAAGGTACATGGTGAGGTGAAGGATTAAAAAATGAAAAATAAAGAAAATAAGGTTTAGACCCATGGGTGGACTATCTAAATTTTGTTCAATTCAATGACTAAATTATTTGTTGTGAATATTTCATGATGGGATCTTCTCATGAATATGTGACCATTTGGGAGTTTTGGTAGCTAATGACCACCTAAAAATCTACCCAAATCTAGTTAACTCCACTCCAAGCACTTGTATTAGCATGCAAAGAAGATATGAACTATGTTCGGGTGTGCTCATAATATGTAAGTAATTGTATGAAGAAATCCTATTGTCTAAAAGAATGGGGAATCATTCCATTCAAATACTTCTTGGCATATTGCTCATTTGGGATGATTTAATTGCATATTTTGTATTCCATCACGTTTACTAGGTGTTGGCATTGCTTGGTATCTCAATTACTTATTACTATTTTTAACTAACACAAGGAGAATTATTTATCTTTTGTTTAATTTAAATCTTCATTTGATGCTTTGTATTGTTATTATAGTTTACCTTCAATAAATTATTACACCATTTAAAATATGTACACTAGTAGGGTTTGGTAGAATTAAGTCTCTATTTTAAAATATTTTGTTAATAGCAATGATACGAAGGGGTAGATTTTTTCCTTGTGTTTATGAAACCATATTGTTAATATTTTATATTGGTCACTATCTCAATACGTTGTTTTCCTACAATTTGCAATTATAAAACCATGATTGGAGCCAAGCATATCAATGGGTTATGATTTTGTTATATACTTAAGTATGAGATACCCCTTTAGAATGATTTTTATGATAATTTTTAATCTCTTTAAAGACCCTTGGAACACCATCTTATCATAGTTAATGAGTCTAAATATGTCATAAAAGGGTTCCCTAAGATGAATGAATGGTGAATGAGTATGTATCCTAGTGTTTAGACTCTTCAATGTTAATGATGGATTGTGATAATGAATAATGAGTAGTGAAACCCTATTATGGGAATGGGATAGAATGAGAGGGATAAATCACATTATCTAATGTATTTAATCTATGGCTATATGATGTTGAACCATAAATTAATACAATTGCATGATAACATGGAATATTCCTATTCACATGTATAAGTGTCATGGTCACATTACTAAACTTGAAAATTGATTTAGTTGTATTATCACTACTATGTTTAAGAAAACATGCTATATAATTAAGTTTTTTGGAATTATTATTGTACTTGCTTTAGTCTTGAATATCTTTAAATCTCACATTTCTATCATTGTTGCATTGTGATAATGAAAGATAGTCAAACCCTATCATGTTCACTCATTGCTTTAATTGAATTATCATAAGGTTGTAATTGTTGATAGATAATGTATCTTTCATAAGATTAATATTTTACTTTTATTTAGTCACTATTCTATTGCTACATGGTTACTTATAAATATTGTTTGATAATTAGGGAATATAGATTCCTTTAGTTCAATAACTTTTAATTTGTTTTAATCGTTGGGATAATTTTTTATTGAATTTAGTGGTTAATAAGGACACCTTGTTTTGTAAGTGGTTACTTATAGGTTAATTATAAATAGTGGTAATAGATGAAGTTTATGGAGTCCCACCTATTCTCATATGTTCTTTGTCACCCTATGCATAATTTGATAACCATATCTAGTTAAGTGTAGATAACATGGAGAGTCTAGTGTTTCAAGGTTGAGGGGTTATCTACATAAAGAACTCAAGGTAGGAGGTGAGGTAGTGCTCTTATCCCTCTTTATACAATAGTATTATACTATTATGTGTTGGTTAGATGTTGCCACATCATAGTTAGATTTATATAGTTGTATTGCATGCCATCTTAACTATTAAATTATAGAGGTAAAGTTGGTATGCATCAAACACCAAAACCTTAGCCAATAAACATTACAAATACATGTTCAATTTATTCTTGATTTTTGTTATGACATGTAGCTTCCCTATGTTATGTACTCAATTTGATTCGCTCCTCGTGTGTTATTTCCATGATATACTTCCTCTCCTTTGACTTTAATAATCACTTGGTTGGTGTCATGTATTAATATTATGTTATAGTTCCTAAAACTCATGAAGTATGAATGTATAGTTATTTGATATTATTTTGTCTATTTTTAGAATATCAACATGTTCTTATTTACGCCGAAGGCGTCCCCACGCTCAGTTTTTGCGAGCCTTTTTCATGCCCAACGGTGAAGATCTGTCCACAGGGAATGAAATGCCATCAAATGCTCTGCAGTCGTTCATCGTTTTTCAAAACTCTTCCTCGCTGGTATTGGCCTTTGGCTTCTCCACTTGCCATAGATTTTTCAGCATTTACTCAGGTCGTCAGGATTATTGTCGGTGCATGTTGAGTCATGGGTCTTTAATGCACATGACAATGAATGCCTTGAAGAAGAATATCTGTGCAAAATATCTGATCGGAGTAATCAATGTTGAAGTAGCCAGCATCCTTCACAGGTCAACAGAATGAGGTAAGTCGGTTACCCCTTGAATAGATGCACCAAACCCTAAATTGATATTCATATTTACATTTGGGTAAAATCTTCTGAAGAAAAAATCTGGGAGGTGTAATTTTCAACATTCTTAGACCTACTTCTTGTTTATTGTCAATAGTTTGAAGCAGCAACTGTAGACTGAATCTGGGTTTCTCGCACTTTACAACATTCCGCGGCGGTAGGGTTTGAAGCAATCTCTGGCCATTTTTTCTCACCGGCATCATTGATAGCAGACATAATTTGTGTAGATTCTTGTGGTAAGTCACTTGCCATGCTTTGGAAGATTTTCTCTTTTGATTTTGTACGATGTCTATTGTGTAATTTAGTTAAGCCACTCACTTCATACTAAAACAAGGAAATAACGAGTCCCTGTTTACTCTGTATTTAGTCACAGTATCAAATCTTGCTCTCTCTGTACCACAATTAGTTTATTGAAGTACTTTGGTTGTGGTAAAAATTACCATTTCTCAACTACATCGAGATTGAAGGCTGCATGCTACTCTTTTAGCCACCAGATTTGAAATTTCGCCCAAGCAAAAGATGCAAATGCCTTAAACTACCTGGTAGAACTAGTTCGGTGTTTGTTTCTAGGGTTAAAATCTTTTCACATTCTATAGTACACCAGGTTTGCTGAAAAACTAAATTTATGATAAATTTTGTTTTTTATCAACGAACTGAATTTGAAAATGTAGGACCATTTGTAAGTTAACAAATGCAGTTTTCACATGGTTTAAGGTTCTTTTTGCAATGTTAGATTCTGTTGCATCTCAAATTTAAGCATTAAACTGTAGTATTGTTGTTAAGCTTACATTTACTTTCCAAATATTTTATGCCTGTTCTAACAGATACAAAAATGACTAATATGATAAGCAATTGTTTGGTTAGCAGAAGGATTTCTTAATGTCTTGATAAATAAATGAATTTGAAGGTGATTCAAAGAAAGAGCACAGATTTGGGATCATAGGGGTTGGTGTAGCTATTGAGCTTTTGCAATTAAAACTGTCCTACATAAGATTTTAGCACTAGTCAGGGGCAGATTAACTATTCATCTTTAAATGAGAGAATACATGCATAAAATATGCAAGTTAATATTTTTTTGATGATTAGTTCCCATAATATCTGTGTTGTTTGACCTGCCTATTGTAATGTAAGTGTAAATTCTTAAAACTATAATTATATAAGTACTACAGAAACAAAACATGGACATAGGAATCAATTAGAGAGAATTAAAACATGCTAGTATTACGTGAAATAAATTACGAGAGAAGAGCCCTTTCTTTCTTTCATCTTGGGAGTTTTTGTTTTAACTCTGTTGATTAAGTACCATATTCTTGATGGGAAAATCCATGGGCAGAGGTGTTTACTGCATGGTTTTGAAATCGAGAAGAAGACCCGAGTGTTTCGATGTAGTAAAGTTGATCATAATATGTGAGGCCATAGGTTTCTATGAAAATGGTTACTGTTTTTAAGTCAATATGTGAGTTGTTTAGTACCTAAATAAGCAGTTAACAGTTGATATATGTTGTTTAAGCCTCTGCCGAGGATGATTTTTTAAAAGACATGGTTTATTGAGGATGATTTATAGGGGACAAAAACTATCATAAATTATAAAGCACAAGAAATTATAACGGTATGTTAGCTGGCATTATTGTGAACCAAACAAAGTTGATATTTTCTGTCAAACTATTAGGGCCTTGAACTTTGTTGAGGGAGCTTAAGATCTAAGCTTGTCCAGTGTACTTCTCATTTACAACACTTGCACTGATAAATGTGGCTTTGATACCACTGTTAAGAAATTTATATATGGAATATGGGTAATACTATAATCATTTTATATGGAATATGGGTAATACTATAATCATATGCCAAGTTTATTTATTTACTTTGAAACTTTGAAATAGACTTAATTGAATCTTTTTTTCCAACCTAAACTTTATTACAAATAATCATTTCTGATTTTCATTACAAAATAATCAACAATCAGGTCATGTGATTATTATAAAGTTTACCCCTGACTATGAATAATAGGGGAAAATAACAACTGAACTAAGCACCTCCTATTGCTTCTTACCTCCAAGACAATACACAGTCCTCTCATCTTTTAAACTAAAATATTTAAAATTTCTTAGCATAGTTAATATACTGATGTTTGAAGTTCACAAACTTGTTGCAGTTGTCATTCTGTCTTTCCTCAACAGGTTGAAGAGACTTCACACTCTTCACCTCCAGGTTTAGTGTTGAAGGAAACTAGATAGAAACAGTCCGAAATTATGTTTATTACTATGAAACATACACTAACCCCAAATGCAAACCATCAAATTTTGAAGGCCTGGTAAACCCAAAATATCTGTTCTTTTCTTTCTACGCTGTCATTTTCTTCAGTCTAGCTACTTGGGGGTTTGTTTGAGGATACAAATAGCTTATGGCATTATCAAAACATTTATCTGTACATATCAAAATGAACTTTGTCCATGTCTTTGATCACAATATATGTTTCGCTCCCCATATCTGCCCATATTTCATATATGAATCTTATCAATCAAAATGCATACTTATATACAAACTTTTTAGCAACAAATTCTTCATTCTATTGTAGAAATCTGCCATCTAATTCAAATGAATACTTTGCACAAAATTGGATAGTTTGTCCAATCTCTCAATGACATATTATGTAGTTCATATCTGCCTTTTAACCATGGTTAACATAATATTTTTTTCACAAACCAAAATAAAATGCTATGTGCCCTCCCATTATTCTAATTTTTTCATTTTTGTTTTGAGAAGTAATCTCTTGTTTTGTCCTCTGTCAAGTACTATTACAGTAAATGCTACTTTTAGATTAAGCCTTTCACTACTTTGCAAGCATTTGCCTACATCTGCACAAGTTCTTTGCAGTAGAAAGCAATTAGTAAGTTTTGATTACAATATGAGATAGGATTATCTAGATTTTGTTTTTGCCAGCTTAGGAACCCAATGGGAAACCAACTAATTGAACGTCCAAGTGATTCATTGGTAACATTCTAATTTTTATTAAGCGAAAATCATGTTATGTTTAGGATTGAGCAATATATGCCTATTTATCTGTGAGGCAATCGGTTTGATAAAGGGAATAAATTATAGTGCATTTTGTTGTTTTCTCAACTAAGATGTAAATCCGCATTATGGTATGTTTTAGCCTTTAGATTGAGAATGTTGTCCAAACTCAAAGCAAATGGTTGTTCCTGTCATTGTATTAGATTGTAGGTCTAAAAAGTGAAATCCTGTACTAGCATAAAGCTGACTAGCATTTTTTTCAAAGTACACATGATGCTATCTTTTCACTACTAGATTTAAATTTTGCACCCCCAGGAAGGATGTTAAAAAATTACTTTACAAAGTAGAACTGGTTTGTTGTTGGTTTCTAAGACAAAATATTTGCTGTTTGTTTGTTGCTTGCATAATGATCTAAAAGATTCAAATAATCTTCTTGCACAGTTAGTTGCTATTGGGATGTGGGTTGAAGTTCTCGTCTAAGGTCAAAACTGATCATGACAATTTAGCAAAGTGTTTAAAGTTATGTAAATATTGATGTTCATTATTTTTTCAACTAAATTGTCATGTAGGTCAAGGTGATTTTGTTTGGAGTCACTAGATTGAAAATCTTGTCCAACCTAAATATCCAAAATCAGTACAATTAGTTCATTGCTCATCCCTGGTACAAAATTCACTCTTTTCATGGTAGGATCAAGTTGATTATGGTAATCATCAAAGCACTTTGGTGCTAGCACTTTGATACTCTTTTTAACTAATTGGATTTGTAGATTTGCTTGGTATTATATAATAGCTACTAGCTTGAAAATCCTTAACAAGTTTTATGTAGACAGGTCTTTACTTTCATATCAATCTGAAAGATCTAAGTTATAGGTAGACGTAGATGGCTATTGGTTTGTTAGTAAAGAATATGTTCTTTCCATAGTAGAACAGAGGTGGCTGATAATGGGCCAGAGTATTGTCTACTGTAAAGTTTAGAGAAAATCTTCT
The DNA here is from genome assembly GCA_007258455.2 of Sequoia sempervirens. Lineage (NCBI taxonomy): Eukaryota > Viridiplantae > Streptophyta > Pinopsida > Cupressales > Cupressaceae > Sequoia > Sequoia sempervirens. The sequence goes on from VDFB02043104.1 coordinate 66,513, forward strand.
GAAGGACAGACAAATCATAAAATGTAAAAAGCATTGTTGTTTTGGATCACAACTTCTTCAACAATTAAGAAGTAGAAAAATCCATCAAGTCATACATGTACAGTTAACTTAGGAACACATAAACTTTTACATTCACAGACCTGGACCAAACAAGTATAAATGAAATTAGAGTGCTCAGACCTGGGTATGATGCTACCACTTTCAAACAGAAGCTCGAACTGATCAAGGAATGCTATAGAAATGCTTGTGAACTCCAAATATTGTAAACACCACTGCCCAGATATTCAATCTGATGCATGCTTGAACGTGGTAAGTAAGAAAGGTTTAGGAAACAAGGATTCTCCATTATTTGACTCCAGATTTACTGACCAATGTAATCTTTACTTCAGACTGCTGCAATTGAATATATTCCATATAACCTGGCTCTTGTCTTCACTTATTTTGTGTATGACTCAATGCCCTTAGAGTCTTAAACTACAAGTACATCAACAGTTACATAAAATCATACTCCACTCTTATTTATTGTAATTCCTTCCTTATTACTTAACCAAGTATGTGTCTATATACTAATTTGAGCACTTTATGGCAGCCTATAGTCTTTTTATGAGAATAGGAAGAATGAAATATCATGCTTTTATTTGGTGCACTGTTGAGTTCAACTTGCTGCTATGACAGATCTATAAATCTGGTAATTTTTAAATTGTTAGTGATGAATGCATTTAATTACTCAATAGTTTGGTGGATAAATTGCATGTTCAAGATATATTTTTCTTTCCTTCCTCATAGTTATTATTTTATTATCATTATACAATGAGATATTATATTTACTTAGTTCCCAATCCATACGGTATGATTCTTTGCTGTTATGTTGTTACTTATATTGCAGAAAAAACTGCTCATACATGTTTGAGATCCATGCTAAACGATTTCTGGGTTTTATTTCTCATTATTTCCCCTTTCCACAACATATTAAACTTTTAAATTTGGTCAAATAGAGTGAAAATTATGTGTGTTTTATTATCACCTATTTTGGTGTGATCAGCAAGCTTAAAATTGTAGAGTGAATATATGTTTCAATTACTTTCAAACTGTTAAGGACAAAATTTAAATTTCATTCATTCATTAGCTTTAAATTGGAACAAGACAAAATAACAAGTACAAACAACAGTTGAAGTGAATCATGTATCTAAAAACTATTAAATATTATATTGAATTAGCACAGTATAACAATGCTATAGCTATCAAGCTTAACAATTTAGAATATTAAAGTAACAATTTAGTAATAAGACCTGCTTTCTAGTGTCAAATGATGTTCTTTTCTAAGTTTCTAATTCACAAAATTTCCCATCTATACAACGTTTCTAATGCTCCAACCTAACACAAATCTGACATTACCATTTAATTGATCACCAAATATACAAACCCAAAAAATAGTACATATTTAGATGAATTTCTATCTAAAATAAGTTAAGTTGGGATGAGAAAGAATACTTTTTGAAATTTGCTGGTTACCCATTTGGATTCTGAAGTGGAGAAGAGCATTACCGACAGAGAAATATACATCCTTTGCAGTTCATGATTTAGATTAAATCCCCATGAGACATGTCCACACAATTTCAAAATGTGTGCATGTATGCATTTCAAATTTTCATAGATCAAAAGCAACCATTAAGCCAAATGAAACTTATACTAGTATAGGTCGCATACATGATTTGCTTAAAATAGAACTATATTGACTTGTTGCTCTTACAAATAGAACTGCACTTACAGGAGATAGAGATATTGCTCTTACAAAGGAATTGAACTATATTTGAGGGTTTTTAATTTAATTTTAAAAAAATTATATGTATTCTTCTAACAACTTATGTGGTGTATCTGGTTTTGAACATGGAGAGAATTTCAAAGTGAAAAAAATGGGTGTAAATATTAGAGGTGCCATTGTAATTGTTTGACAAAAAATAATATTTTAGAGGATAGTGAATTATTTAGTTTCTGCATAGGGAATAGCGAGAAATTGTATCTTCTTATTTTCTTACTATGGTTATATTTTGTAACTTTATTATTTAAAGTTTAGAGATTGAAATCTTAGTGATCATGCAAATTTTGGTTGCATTTTTTTTAGCATCCATTGTGAGGTAAAAGACCTGCAAGTGTGATTTAACATGATATCATTTCTTTTTTTGTAGTGGTTGACAAAGTGCAACAAGAAAGCATTATAGGAAGCGCTTGAAAAGATTAAATCAGGTATGTACTTTGGTTTTCTTAGTTTAAGATACCTTTTAGAGGTTTTTGAATTTTTTGATATAAATATAGAAAATTATTATTAGTGTGTATTATTTGTATGTTACTGTTTTCTATGGTTGTTCTCAAGAGAGAAGTATAGATATTTACATTTCCATTTTGTTAGTTTTTACTACCACACTTATTGTTATTGAAAGACTACATTTCTTTAAAAGATGCATATAAACTACTTATTTTGTGTTCCAAATTGAAATGAGATATACTATGGATTTCCCACCAAATATTGTCCTTAACCTAGAAAGTAGCCAAATCAACTAGCTTTAGTCTAGAAACCAAAATACATCATCATATAATAATTTTCGTGTACTACCAATTTCAAATATAGGCTACATTTCTCAAAAAAACTTGCTATATATTTAATTATCACGATCATTTCACACATTTGTTTGATCTAATGTTTGTAAAGTTCAACATATAGAACATAGTTCTTGTAATTTGTTAATTATCTGTAATTAATTGCCATGTTTTCCTCACTCATTTACATGCTTAAATTCTTATATTGCACTTCTACTTATACCTATATTTTATCCACTCATGTTGGGGCATGGCTACACATGCAAATACTCCAATATGGCTACACATGCAAATACTCCAATACAACCTAGCCCCTCCATGGCAATGCATCCAACACAAGTAGTATCTAAGTCATCATCTACTATTGATGAGCCTGACTCTATTCACACAACTGTCCAACATCTTGTTGTAGTCTTCTATAGTCAACTATAATACGCACTTTATTGGTGTACCTATACTATGCCTACTTATGGCTCCAATGTACACAAACAAGATAGACTTCTATAGTAAACTCTAATACTATTACAAACAAGAAAAAACAACAAATTTTCCCTGTATTTTCTTTTTGAATAAGAGCTTCGATATTATAAATATATTTCTTCACCATGCAAATAAATGGTGTTTTTCAAGATTTTATTCTTTCCAATTAAACTCCAACAAAGTGTTATACTATAGAGCTTGCATCAAAGTTACTCATTCACAAACCAATGGTTTGATAAACAACTACATAAGCAATGTGGTCATACACTATGAAGCCTAAGGTTCCCGTCTTTACCTTCCAGTTATGGTTTTCCCCATTAACAACAATTGTACAGTTAAGAAGCACCTTTATTTTACTTGTCATAATAGCCAGCTGCAACACTCTTTAACTTTCCCACAGGCACAACTCTTGAACTTGCTCTCAGCTCCAAAATGGAAACTCTAACTCCAAATGCCATTGAAGGAATTATTGCAGGCATGTTTGATCTTGAGCCTACACTACAGGTTACATCCATAGACGCTATACAATAGGCTCATTCAACAAATGTTAAATACCGGGTTCAACTCTCTGATGGTGTCCACACCCATCCAACTTTGCTTCCCATCCAATTCAACAATCTTGTTGTTGAAGAAGCAATGGTCATTGGGTCTATTGTCAGCCTTAAAGAATATACATCCAAGGTGTTTGACAAATACACGTATGTCCATTCATTCTTTATTTTTGAATAGTACTCTCATTCATTGATTTGGTTTTCCTAAATCATTTACAACATTCGATTGCAGGGCTATAATTATCAACAACCTTGAAATGGTCTCAAACAAAGCATCGCTCATTGGTACTCCAACACCTCTTTTGCAAGCTACATCTCGTTTGCCATCTACTAGCTCGCAAGCCCCAGTTGCTTTACACGAAGATGTACGCTTTACCCAACAACCAACCATAGTCCCTTCTGAAATACTCCCCATCAAAACTTTGACCCCATACTATAAGCACTGGTCCATTGAGGGTAGAGCATTAACAAAGACTCCAATCCATGAGTTTCACAAGGCTGACCGAGAAGGAAAAGTATTTGGCTTTGACCTCATTAACAAAGTAGGCTCTGGAATTCATATCACATGCTTCAACGAACTTGTTGATGAGTTTTACAATGTGGTGCACTCTAACAATCTATATATTATCTCTAATGGTCGCATACAAGTTGCTAATAAAAAATACAGCAGCTCAACAAACCCATTTGAAATTTTCCTACAAAAATCATCAACTATAACTCCTTCACCATGTGTAGACTCTACAATCCCCATGGATAGCTTGCATATCAAGAGCATTGATTCCCTACTGTCACTACCTATTAATTCCCTTGTTGATGTTCTTGGCATACTTTTATCTGTCTCCCCTGCATCAACCATTCATAAGAGAGATGGAACCGAAACAGTCAAGTGTACTGCAACAATCACAGACATGTCATGCTTGACCATTGATGTTACACTTTGGGGCCATCATTGTGAATTTGAAGGAAAAGAATTATCTAGTTTTCTTCTTCTACCAACCCCTCCAATCATTTTGATCAAATGTGGACGTATAACCTCCTGGCGTGGAAAAGCTCTTGATACTATTTTTGCAACTACAATTGTAATAAATCCAAAATTGTTAGAAGCCTCAACGTTGCATGACTGGTATGCCACTGTAGGGAAAGAGACACCCTTCATTTCCCTCTCAATAGATAATCTTTCTTCCAACAAGTTTTCAAATCCAGTTGACATCATATCGATCACTAATACAAACTCTCCTAAAAAAAGAAATGTTTGTGTAAAGGAAAGCATATCAAAAGTCCACTTGGACAACTTTTATTACCTCTCTTGTCCTCTTATGGTGGGAAATAAGAAATGTAAGAAGAAGGTTGTACAAAAGATCCCCAATAGCTTTCATTGCCCAAAGTGTTCTAGTGATCTCCCTGGTTGTGATTTTAGCTACATGGTAAAAGTGGATTTGGAGGATGGAACAGGTGCTCTTCTTAAAGCCATTGTATTCGAAGGTCCCGCAAATGGCTTGTTTGGTGTATCAGCTAAAAATTTTCAACTACTTATGGCGGACCCTGATGCTACCAAACACGTGTTGGACCAAGTTGTTGGCCACCAGTTTTTCTTTGAAGTGGCCATCACAATGAATTCATTTGCTGGGAATGAAATACAAAGCTTTGTAATTACAGCGATAAAACCTTTTTAAAGTTTGCAAGTACCTCTTGCTTTCCACAATACTATATAGTGTTTGTTTAATATACTATATAGTGTTTGCTTAAATTGTATAGCTTTTGCTATTGGCAGTACCACCAATTGTAACCATGTGTTTGTACAATTATAAATAAAATCTATACAAAGCCTTTTTTGATACCAAAAAGTTATCTTGTGCACTTGTTTCAAAATATCATTTCTTGATTTTACATGCAATGTTTTCCAATAAAATATGAATTCTTGTTTTTACACAACATAATTTGACACCTACGTTTTCAAAAAAAAATTTACAAATTAATATTGCATTGCTTTGTTCCTCAGCAACCCTTATCATGGAAAACCCGACGGAAAGTATGGAAGCACAGAGATCTCTCTGTAATCATTTGCAACATTCGAGGTACCAAGCAAATAAGGAGTCTATTAATAGACGAAGAAGAGAAAACCGTCACAATCACCAAGCAAGCTCCTCCACATCCCCACCTTGTCTTTCCAATAACCTCTCCCCATCACAACCATCCACACCCCAAATGCAGTCTACATTACACCCCAGTTCAGCCTCCCAAAACCACCATCCTCCACTTTTTCCTGCAAACTATTACATCGCTAGGAATTCCTTCTGTGTAAAGTTGGATAACCTATCAAACATTTCAACATGCCAAATTTGCATGGAATGATATCCGGGAATAAAAACTAGGCTACTAAATGGCAGTAGTGCTTGTTCAAGATGCATTTCAGAAAAAAATGGCAATCGCTTGTCAAAGTGGAACAACATGGACCCTGGAGAGCAGCCCGCTTGTTTACAATGCCTATCTCAGATCGAGGAGATGCTCATATCAAGAATTAGCCCTATCCTCCAAGTTACTTATGCAAAAGGGGGACAACTAAAATACACTGGCCACACTATTTGTTTTCCTCAAGATATTACAGTTATTGCAAATTATTTGCCACGTCATATACATGACTTGGATATACTCATAGTAAACAAAAAAAATGTTGATACCCAGCAGTATAGTTTCTATGTTTCCAGAGCACATGTTCACGAGGCTTTGCAATTTAAGATTTGTAATGACCCTTATTACAAAGATGTCCAATTAGATGAGGCCTCCCTATTATGCTTGCCTATTGCCTCTACTGACATCTCTGACCTTCTAAATGAAACAACTTCAACTTCAGACCCCCTTGATGTTAGTTTAATGGAAACAAATAATACAACCGAAGAACAATTGCAAGATAATTTGCAAGCAACAACATCATTTGTGTCAAACCTACCACCTGCACGCACAGAAGTGCAAGAATTGCGAGCGTTGTTGCAATTAGGTGAGGAACGCCCACATCTTACAATTGATTGGCCACCAATTTCTCTTACACCCCTCAATGAATACACCACTGAAGGATTGTTTGTTATGGAATTTCCAACATTGTTTCCAAAGGGAAAAGATGCATTCAACCAACAAACTATGAAAGAGGTCAAGCTACATGAATATGCTCTACACCTTCTTAGATACCATGATAATAGGTTTGGCCAACACCCACGGTTTAGATACTTCATCCTTAATATTCTTATGCACCATCGTAGCCAGGCCACAACTTCCGTATTCGTTCAAAAACACTTGGAAAGTAGATTGCTAACAACAATACTTGAGTTGCGCCAAAGACTCAAGGACCTCCCCAATGAACACCTTGCAGACCAGGTTATGCGTTTCGGCTCAAAAATCTGTGGTACACGTCCCTTCTGGACTCATCGTAGGGGGGAGCTATCTGACATGGTTATTTAGGTTGGTTGCCCTACTCTATTCTTCACCCTCAGTGCAGCAGATACTAAATGGCCAGACTTACACAATGTTATGCCATCGCCCGCACCAACAAATCCTACTGCAGCTGCACGATGGAGGATCCAAAATATAGTGCAAAACCCACACCTTGCTGCACTCTACATGCATCACAGATTCACTGCATTTCGTGAGGAGGTTTTGGAGAAGATTCTCTGCACAAATGACTACTGGTATAGGTAAGCATACTCCAACATCATTTATATTTACTTCTTTTCGACATCATTTGCTTAATAACACCTCCTCTGTCCAGGTATGAATGGCAACACCGTGGCTCTGCACATGTCCACGGTTTCGTTTGGCTCAAAGACGCTCCTAATATTGCCAAATTACAATGGAATAATCTTGCATCAGTACAAAATGCAATCGACTACATTGACATGTATGTCTCTACTTGGAACCTGCGTCCCCACCAAAGCTCAAATGAAACAGCTTCACGGTCTACCTTTGACAACCCTTGCTTAATGGACACAAGAATGATTATGTTATCCACCCATTCAAATGACTACAATGAATTGCTCCATTGCGTTCAACACCATACACATTGTACCTTGCAGACATGTTTGCGGAGGAAAGGATCTATAGTTGAATGCCGCTACAAGGCCCCTTGGACCGTGCAAGACATTTCAACCCTCTCAAATGAGAATGGCCAGCCAAAGCACAACCCTGCTCGTAATGATGACCGAGTGAATCTTCACAACCCCACTGTCCTCTCTATTTGGGGCGCAAATGTAGATTGCCAGCCCGTTCTCTTAATAGATGCAGTGCTCAAATATATAGCAAAGTATGCAGCTAAAGCAGAAACCAAATCCGAAACATACCATGCAATGCTATCCTGTATTTCGATAACTTATGATCTTGACAAGCCAGCACTGATAGCTTTTAGAAAAATGCTTGTTGACAACCTTGTTGATCGTGATATTAGTGCCCAAGAAAGTTACCATCTTTTACTAAAACTTCCACTCTGCTTGTGTAGTCGAACATTTGTTTCTCTAAATGTAAACCAAAAAAACTATCAACGCATTCCACTCTCAGCGATAGTTGCATCAGCACACATGAACTACATTGATATGGTACGTCCTATTTGTTTGGAGGCATTACCACTGATTGAAGTCACTCAGAAGTGGAGCTTCAAAACATCCCGTAAAGAAAACCAATGGAAAGAGCGTTCTTCTCAAGCAATTGTTCAAGTCTCCCCCCGATTCACAAGCATTCCTCCAAAAGACAACCCGAAATTCTCTGACTTCTGCTGGTCAGAATTGGTTCTCTACAAACCTTTTCATAACATTGCAGTTGATATTGGTTCGTCCCCAACTCATATAGTGGAACAGTGGGAGAGGATGGCATGCATGTACCATCCATGGCATGTGCGATGCACTTTACCAGATACGGCCTCCAATACAGACCCTGACTCTCCTTTGAGTGATGTAGAACCCCCACATCATTGCAACCAATCTGAATGGCAAGTGTTGTCAAGTGTACACCCAAGCCATCCACTCCAGTTGGATTCACTAGACATGCTAGTTAATCATGAAATAGACCTTAACCATGACTGGAATACTCATTCCTTGGATCCAATAGAACTCACTGTAGCATCCACCTTCATAGACTCAAACCGCACAACATATCAAGTCCCCCACCCACCCTATCTAAATACCCACCATGACCTTTCATTTGAACAAAATAAAATGCTGGATTTAGTGTTGTCACACCTATCCTCCACCACTTACCAGCCACCACTCAAAATAATAGTTCAAGGAACTGCAGGAACTGGAAAGTCACACCTAATTAAACAAATCAGGTTTGCACTCAATTGTTCTGCTCCAAATGGGAAAAGATCGCTATTACTTCTTGCACCAACAGGTGTTGCAGCATTCAACATTGGAGCATCAACAATTCATTCCGCACTTCGCATACCCATCAAAGAAATGGCTCCCTTGCAAGGCCAGACACTAGCAAGCTTCCAAGAGAGAATGCGCTTTGTTCGCTACATTTTAATTGATGAAATGAGCTTCCTCGGGCCCAGATTGCTTGAGCGCATCGACTATCGCTTGCGCAAAGCTTTCCTGACACACAACCACACCCCCTTTGGAGGCCGCTCAATCCTGCTCTTTGGAGACCTCGGCCAGCTACCGTCGGTCAAAGACATTCCTATGTACTCTTCCACTTCCTACGGGGGCACCCTATGGCGGAGCTTTCAAACGGTTATTACACTCAACAAAATATTTTGCCAAGCGGGAGAAGATCTAACTCAACTTCTATTTCGTGAGCTCTTGTGCAATTTAAGAAAGGCTGAACCTACAATCGCAGATTGGCAACTGCTAATGTCAAGGTCAAGCTCGACACTATCATCTACAGAACAAATTGCTTTCTTATCATCCATACATCTTTATGCAACCAATGAAAAAGTCTCACTGCATAATAAACACATGTTGTTGTCTCTAGCATAGCCCATTGCCGTAGCCACTGCAGAACAAATAGGGAGCTCTCTCAACTCAAATCCAGATGATGATCAACTCCAACAAAAGATTCTACTGTGTCGACCAAAAGGTTATGCTATCTTGTAATTTGTGGACTGATACTGGCCTTGTTAATGGAGCTCTTGGCATAGTAAACAAAATAGTTTACAAGGAGAGTCAAAACCCACCCCAACTCCCTAAGTTTGTTGTTGTTCAATTCAAGAATTACATTGGCCCTGCTTGGAATACAACCAATCCAAAAGATGTCCCTATTACACCAATAAGTCGTGGTGGACGACGTCAAATTCCACTTAAAATGGCATGGGCATTAACCATCCACAAATCACAGGGGCTTACACTTGATATGGCCACCATTGACATTGGCAACATTGACAGACAAGGGTTGATATTCACAGCAATTTCCAGAGTAACTCATCTCTCCGGTCTTCGTATCCACCCTGCATTCACATTTGATAGATACATATGCATGCAACAAAGCCCTTATGTTGCACGCAGGATCAGTGAGGAAGTTCGATTGTCAGCACTATCGGCATCAACCACTTGAAATGTTCAACTTATTTTCACTAAAAAAAACATAACAGGTATGTACTCTTATTACTCAATCCTTTGTCTATCAGTAATTATTACTTGCATAACTGCCAAGTTCAACCCTTTCAATACAAAGTATATAAACACTACCATATTACATTCAACACAAAGTTCTTCTCCAACAACTGCTTAATCAACAAAAAAATTGGTCTTCCACAATCTTCTACTAAAGCTATTGTTTACAATGGATTTCTCCTTACCATTTATGTTCATAGTAGTAAAACATTACTTATTTACAAATCTTTTTTCACCTATATTTTGTTCTCTCATCAACTATTCTTTAAGCTTGTGTTATACATTCCTCATATCAAACATACTTTACACTTCTTTCCTCAAACTTCTACCCTCTTTCCAAGATTTCTACTACATCCACTATCATGCTATGGTAAGTTAAAATTTCTGTTATAGAAGATAATAAAAAAAAATCTCTATCCCGTATCAGATTTTGCACTTGATAATATAATATAATAGAATTGTCATTTCTGGTATGCATGGTAACTTTGTGAAATACAAACTTTCAGATATATGATATTAGTTTAATATAGAGCCTTGACCACTTTAATCTTCAAATATCTGTTACTCTGTTTTTCTTATTTTATGGAAGACAATTAAATAAGGGAAACGCTGACCAACAAATTTCAAATTATGAATAAGGATTAAGGCTCACTACCCTATTTGCATGTTTGATTTGCAGTTGTCTGTTCAAGTATTCCAAAGATGAATCTCGATGATGTCTTTGAGCAAAAGAGTGAGGTTGCTAAAGCTGGAAAAGGTTGGGATTTTTAAGTCCATTTGATTTTTATTGTCCACTGGTTGCAGTAAGATATTCCTTAAATATTACACAAAATGAATCATTTTATTATTCTAAAATTTGTCAGTGAGAGAGTTTTTCTTTTAGTTCTAATTGCTAGATGTAGGGATTCTGTATTTTGCTTCTGCAACTTGCTCATGACTAATTATTACATGCAGATGCAGACCTTTCATTAGAAGGGAAATCAAAATTCATCAGTGTCTTGAGAAGTGCAAGAACCATCCAGTCAAGACTGCAGTAATTATCTTCAGGTGTATTATAGGGAATACTTCAATGAGAGGTATTCTTTTATAATACTCTTATGAAATACATACAAGGTTTTCCAATGAGATGAATTACATTGTATCCGTACTATGCAATGCTACAGGGTATACTTCAACCAGATATGTGGGGAGTTGTACCTTAAGATAGATGGGATTGGGCTACCTTAAGGGAAATGATTGTAAGGAATGGAGTGAGAAATACTCTTCAACTCGCTCTTATGCCAACAACTTCAACCAGTCAAATTCTTGAATAATGAATGCTTTGAACCTAACATGTCCAATATATATAGTAGAAGAGTATTAAGGTGAGTGCCTTTTGCATTTAAGTATGGTACTTGTATTGTATTTTCAAAAGGATATTTAAGTGTAAGCTGTTTATTGAATCTCATACTCATTTGCAAAGTCTTTTAGTTATGCTACTCTTTTCGGGTGTCTCTGAGGTGCTATATGTTGGTTTATAATTAAACAGGACTGTCTAAGAAATCAAGCAGCGTACAATTGTTGATATGGCAGCTGAATATTCACATGGATCAACCCAGTTTTGGGAAGCTAACTTCACTGTATTTTTACCCTTGGATGACATAGTGTGTAAATCCTATTGCAAAGGCTTGTGACCTCAATGATAGGCATGTTGTAAATTTAGTTTTATTTTGGCATAAACTGTGATCTTCTGGATTGTATCAGAATCTTTTATTAGATCCATATTTAACTTTTACATCTAATAATATTGCCAAAATGTGTTATAAAACGCTTCATGTAAATTTTCTTGTAAAAACAAATGTGTATTTATATCCGGTTAAAAGCTTTATGTATTTTGTTTCTGATTTATAGCCTTCACTTAGTTGTATTCCCTGACCATCCTTTGCTGATATTTTAATTTGCATAATTTTTTGACAAGAAGTGCAATCTCTGTCTGTCTTTTGCACCTTTAGAGTAATTTTCAATTGAGAATTTGATATTTGTATATGTGTATGTCTTTGGAATCTTCAAAGGCATTTTCAATGTAGAATTTTATTGGTCCAAGATATGTTCATAACTAGGACAGCCAACTTATCATCTTATGATATAAATATGCTCAGATCTGAGTAATAAGTACTCAAATTCTTAAGTGTAAATGCAGATACAACTAAAACATGATGCTGGTTATAGTCCAATATGAATGCGATAGCCAACTTATCATCTTATGATCTAAATATTTACAGACTATTTCGTGAACCTATATTTTACTGCAATTTTCAAGGTTTTTGTATTGTGGATTTCACCATTTTTACAGAGATTTCTGTATTGCTACAAGTTTTAAAATATTTACAGCCTATATTTTATTAGTTTATTTCTCGCTATTCATTTCAGAGGGTGACATTCAAAATGTGGATGGTTTGTTCGATTGCCATTTATGTCTATCAATTCGTTTTCTCATTTTCAAAAAAAAAAAAAATTCACAACGAAATTTCACTATATTCTCTTCGGCGTACCTATTGCACCCCAAGGTGCGATTGCTAGTTCTAAATTTGATTAAACTTGAAGTGGATGTAGATATTTATCAATTTTTGTACTTAATTGATTTTATAAAAAAGGATAATATGAAACCCATCTAAACATGGTTTAAGTGGAGCTTTCCTATTAACAGAAAAATGTGTGAAATCTTCTTATTAGCCTTGGAGATCGACGGAAAAACTTATTTTTCAGTTAGGTCAAACAGTTCATATCCCATGTCTATGCTTCCACATTTTGCATACATATCTACCAGGGTAGTTGCCACTACAAAATCTGACAAAATTTCTGTCCTTAATCCTCTGAAGGATTCTACACCCTATTACAAAGCTCGAATTTGGGCACAGGCAGGGACGCTGCAGGCAAAGGTTGCGAAGTCTGACTTTACACCTGCCCATTGCATTTGCTTGAAAGTTCCGGAAGCCTTTTCAACAAATTCAATTTTGCGTGTGTATCGTGCAATCATGGCATTCCATGAGATCACATTTCTTTGAGGCATTCGATCAAAAAGTTCACGTGCCTTGTCCAATTTGAAAATTGGGCGGCAGAATGATCTGAGCATTTCATTTCCTTTCCATTCGCCGATATGCTCTCCTTTTTTAATCCCCTCAAACTTCTGCAACGCGGCAACGGTGATTTGGATTTGCTTATACAGGGGAATTGGGCGGCTGACTGGTAACCGTTACAGTTTACGGACTGTTTAGGGAACAGAATCAGTAGTCGGTGGAAGCAACAAATTTAATGGGCCCCACACCAGCCACCTTGGGTCTATTCCTGTACTGCTATGTATCTTTCCGAGGTTTTGAAATTGTAAAAAGATTCCAGAAAAGGAATAGGGATGGCCACCTTATTTTGTTGAAAACAGACCATCAATCATACATACAGACCTAATTGTGGCTTGATTGTCACAATTGATTGTGTTATTTTATTGAGAATCATAGAAAAGAGGTTCATTCTGGTTCAGAAGTTATGGAGGACTCCTGTGGCTCATCTTCTCTAACACCACGTGAAAAATTGATTTTTTTTGGGAATCAAAGAAAACAAAGACATAATTTAGAGTGATGTTTATGTCTTTTCTTCCTAGTAACATGATGAGTTGTTACTCTGTTATATTGCAGTTCTTGAACATGATAGAAAAAAATCAGGGAGCAATGGTAAGGGAAATACTGAAACTGAATCAGATAACGAAGCAAAAGAAAACCCAATTGGTTGTTACACTGAGCAGATGGCTAATGAGGAAGATGTCTCCCCAATTGAGCAAGTAGCTCTTACAGTCTCCACAACTGATGATCCATCTCTCCCTGTGCTCACATTCAGGATTTGGGTGTTGGGATTGCTTTCATGTATGGGTCTTTCTTTCCTCAATCAGTTTTTTTTCCTACAGAATAGAACCTCTTACTATCACCGCAGTGTCTGCACAGATTTCTGTGCTCCCCATAGGGCATTTCATGTCTGCGACACTACCTGAAACTAAGTTTAAGGTCCCTGGTACCAAATGGAAGTTTTGCTTGAATCCAGGACCTTTCAATGTGAAAGAGCATGTTCTTATTACCATCTTTGCTGGTGCTGGAGCCAGCCCTGTTAATGCAATTCATATTGTCAACATCATAAAGATCTTCTACAAAAGGAATCTGAACCCATATGTAGCCCTATTGATAGTTCTCATGTCACAGGTAAAATTGTAATATACAATTTTATAGTTAATAGCTGTGGATTTATATATTAGCACATGTGCTGTTGTCAAATCAAAACCAGGTTATAGAATAGCATGGAATGGAGGATCTATGGAATCATAAGTTTGTTAGTAGCTTAACTAAGTTAGACTGAGCACTTATTGGGTGCTTATACTTTTTGGCCCATGAGTAGGACAACGCAGTATGACAGGTCTCAACCTCGATTTCTTTTTACTTACCAAGCAAGAAGATCATTTTTATTTCTTAGTAAATGCTGCTGCCTTCCTTTGCAGTATCATATGCTTCTCATTCTCAATTTCGCCTGCCTTCAATTTTGTCCATTTTCCTGTTTCAACTGATATTGCTAGGTGATGACAACCAGCGTGAATTATAAAATTATGTAGTTTGCCATGTATTATGCTAAGATTTCTAAATGCCTCGTGCAATCATCCCATAAATTTTTATCTTCTTTTGCAGATATTGGGATTTGGATGGGATGGCATATTTCGAAGGTATTTAGTAGAGCCATCTGCAATGTGGTGGCCTGCAAATCTGGTCCAAGTCTTCTTATTTAGGCATGCTCTTTTCAACCATGTTAAGAGCTCTACTCATTGGGATTTATAAGAGCTCTTTTCTACAAATGTTAAGTTTGGCTACATTTGTGACCATTTTCTGTAATGAAGTTTCTGTTGTTGACTCTATTTTTGCTTCTTTCTGTACCAAATGAATTCTTCGAAATCACCCTCCTGTTGTAATATATAGATTATAGCACTTGATTTCCAAATTGGGCAGTACAATCAATTTGTTTACTAGCAGCTCATCAGAAAGGGTTTTTCCTCCCCTGTTTTTATCTCTTGTGCTTTCTTACTATTACGCTATTGAAAACTGTTAGACAACTTTTTATGCCAAGTATCCAGCGCTCTTTGAAACAAGAATTCTGTTGCAGAACACTTCATGAGAAGGAGGAGAGACAAAAAGGAGGCATAACGCGGATCCAGTTCTTTCTAATAACTTTAAACTAGAAATTAAGAACAAATCAAAATAAAAAAATAAAGAGAAATCCATTATTCAATGGTGAAAACAATTAGTATGGCACCTTTGATAAGTTTCATCTTGAAACTTGGAAAATAGGCGTAATGCGTAAATCCCCCATCTACTCACATCCTATATGCGGGGGAAAATATTCTTCTATCATATCAAGCTCCATCTTATCTACTTCATCCTCTTTATCCATCCTCCCCATCCATACCTAACTCATTATATCCAATCCATCCTCCTTTCATGCTTTAATATTGATATGGATAAGGAAATAATATCTAACATATTTTGGACAATACAAGCCTTACTTTCTCTCCTAACCCTCCCTCTTGCAACCTTCTATATCCATTACACTAAATCTAGTATAAGACATGTTATTCCTATCCACCATAGTCCTTAGAGATCACATCTTTACACTCCTTCCAATATCTTCAATACATCATCACATAATCCATCACATCCCCTATCTAAACAATCCTTTTATCACTTCATCCTTTTCTATCAACATGGTTTTCCCTTGTCTAGTTCCAAGCAATTGAGAACCCTCAACACAATCTATATGCATGCAATCATAATCGATACAATATTATCAAGCAATCTAGTGCATCATCCAAATAATATTTTTTTTTGTTCTCAACTTCATTGCAAACCTTGACCTATTTTACTTAGATTATCATTAGGACTTTATCATTACCAATCCTTTTTTTTACTCATTTTCAAAAATACTATTATTAGAATGTATTATTCACAATTCTCCAATTATTCTTATTGTCAAAAATTCTATCATCATTTTCATCATCATCATCATTATCATCAATCAAATCAACCAATTTTAGCTTGCCTAGTGATTCCACAATAGTGGTTTACAATTTTTGGCCAAATTGGACACTGAAATAATTTTTTCTAATTAAATATTCACTTTCGGGCACCTGTAGCGGCTAAACCGTGAGGAATTTGAAGATGATGCAAACTAGAGTTTCATGAAATTTTGTTTGTAGATTCTAAATATATTTTTTCAAAATTTCTGGAATTAGATTGCACCTCTTTTTCCATCTCCCTCGAAAACTAGTTTTTTTCAAAAAACATTTTTTAGGAGTGACACTCACCTTATAACGCATAACCTTTTTCTATGAAAGATAAAATTCTTTTTTTTTTTAATTTTGATTTCTAACTCCAATATCTAGTGCTTCCACTTGGTTAGATAGTGTTTTATTGAATATTTTTTCCTTAATCAAGTTTCGAAGTCAAACCAATTACAATTTAGACATAGGTGGACCGTATAATGCATAACTTTTTTTGTATGTATCGAAATTCAATTTTATTTTTGTTTGATCAAGGACTTCAATATTTGGTGCACTCATATTTTTCAAAAAAAAAATTGATAATATTCTTTTTTCCACATGTGCAAACAAAGAGCTTTTTTCGATGAAAAACCTACATTCACAAGCAATAAAAATAAATATAATAATTAAATTAAATTTATTTAAAATTATACTTTTTGGGAAGCTTATTAAAATGACTACATACTTACAAAAAATAAATTTTAAATGAATTCATTTGATCCCCTAAAAGGTAAATCAAAAGTGGTTTTTTATCAGCATTTTGATAGGTGTAAAGAAGACTCCATTATAGGTATGGTTTAAAACTAGCAGGGTTCTATCCCAGGGGGTTTGATCTAAGGTAGTTTGATCAAATCCTCTTCAATTAGAATACTTTAAATGAAACTTTTTAAGGCTTAAATCATTGTATTTTTTGAAAATATGTGATTTCAACAAAAATCAGAATCTCCTAAAAATTGTAAACCAACATTGCAAGATCACCCAGGCTCCTGTAGGAAAAACATCTTTCTTTTTTTTGCATCGTTTATGCATGTTTTCATGTTTTTCTTATTTTATATCTTTTTTCTAAATGCACATATCTTGAAAATGGTATGGGTAAAGATCTAGATGTTTATTCCCACATCCCATGGTAGGTAATATTATGAAAGATAAAAGCATCCTGATAGTTTGTTTATTCAAGTAAATGATAGTGTCAACAAATGATTCATCCCATAATGGGATAATTTAGTGTATTGATGATGTGATTTGATGTTTTGATCATCACTCAAGGTTAATATTCCTTATTGTTACTAATCTTATTTTTTTATATTTTAGTATAATTATTTGAATTGAATTGATGAAGTAATTTTAAAAGTGATCACTTGTGTTTAAAACTATTTGTAAAAAAAATTGATTAAAAAGTATTGGACCATGTGATTGGTGAAAGGTACATGGTGAGGTGAAGGAGAAAAAAATGAAAAATAAAGAAAATAAGGTTTAGACCCATGGGTGGACTATCTAAATTTTGTTCAATTCAATGACTAAATTGTTTGTTGTGAATATTTCATGATGGGATCTTCTCATGAATATGTGACCATTTGGGAGTTTTGGTCGCTAATGACCACCTAAAAATCTACCCAAATCTAGTTAACTCCACTCCAAGCACTTGTATTAGCATGCAAAGAAGATATGAACTATGTTCGGGTATGCTCATAATATGTCAGTAGTTGTATGAAGAAATCCTATTGTCTAAAAGAATGGGGAATCATTCCATTCAAAGACTTCTTGGCATATTTTGCTCATTTGGGATGATTTATTTGCATATTTGGTATTCCATCATGTTTACTAGGTGTTGGCATTGCTTGGCATCAGTCAATATATAATACATGTGTGTTTTTTAAATATTATTTTTATGTGTTCAATCTCAATTACTTATTACTATATTTTTTTTGATACGCAAGGTAGTTTTATAGATATATTGAAATTGAAGAAATACAAACATCTGCAACGCAGGAAAGTCCAACCAGGGCACACAGCCGAGCAAAACACCCACCCAACTAGGACACAAATTCACAATTTCAACAGTCCCAATACAAGCAACAAAAGACCAGCCGCGATAACCATTAGAATAGAGAAAGGGTCGAGGGCCGACCCACAACCAACTTAAGACGAAATTCACAAGAAAATATGTGCAGGAGTCCACCAAAAATGACAGAAAAAAACAACAAAACTGAAAAGCTTCAGGCACAGAGGCCAACCCTCACACGAAACCATTGATTTCGGCGAACCTTACAAAACCTTCCATCCACTCCATTCCCTCCACCGACACCATCTTCAACTTTCACTTCAAGAAATCCACAGCCACATCTGCAAACTTTTTGTGCCTCGACAAAGCAGGCCCTTTGAGGTCTAAGAGAAAAGGATAAACTTTAACAGCGTCCTCCGTATCCCATAGGAGAGCCAAGTCAGCCGGGCGCGGAATGCCTTTGCCTAAGAAGGCTACCTTCATTGTTTCCTCAAGTCCACCAAGCAAGTCATCACGGAACAAGCGCACCATCATCTCCATAGCCACCGCCTTCGGGGTCTCCAAGTCCAGAAGCACTGCAAGAAACCGAGAGGAGATATGGGCATTATCTCTGGCATACTCCTTTCTTTCTAGGTGTTCTTTACCAAGGATCATTTTGACCACAACCAATGATACCGGATCATCCTTGGACAAAATCCTCTTAAGTCTCTGGTCCGTAACTTCTCAAAAGGAAATCTGCCTCTTCGTAGCCACCAGAGAGACTGGTGTGTCGACCCCAAAGCATTTCAAGCCTTCCGTCGAAATGTGGATGGTGAATTTTGACTTTGTCATCCATGCCATTTGCAGAACATTAACAGTCGTTCCCTGCACAGAAACAAAAAAAATGCCAAATTCCGAAGACAAAGCATTAAAAATGAATTCAACAGATGCATTAATAGACCCGCGAGAGGATCAGTCAGACCTCCGCACATGAAACTGAATAATGGCGGGTTGATCAACCCGTCCTTGTCCTGAAGATTTGCTATGGGCATAGTCCTTCTGCCTAAAAACCATAATCACTTCGAATGAAGTGAGACACCACCTAGCCCTTCAGCAATCATTTCAATGATTGTCGTACCCGACGTGTCACATAGACGGCGCCTTGAATGCATAGCCATACATTCCCCCTGCCGAACACCATAGACTCTACGATTTTCAATAGCAAAACACTTTAAATAAGCCAACTCCTCCCCACGGCAGTTTAGAAAGGCCAAAGAATGACATGGCACTGCCACCTCCGCTAGAACCAAAACCATCCCAAAGCCACCTCATGCCCACCTAGGAATTCGAGTGGCAAAATAAGGGGAAGGGGGGAGCCCACCCAACCGCCCACTGGAGAATGTTATAAATGACATTCTTTGAAACCAGGTCCAGTTACTCCCAAATTGGATAGAAGGTCAGCATCCGTGTTTCCTTCCCTTAAAGTATGATTTAGCATTACTTGCTCAAAACTGTCAAGCAACTCAATTACCACCTCCAAATATACACCTAGTTTCCAATTGTGAAGCTGTCTTGTCCTTAGAGCATTAATAACTAGTGTTGAATCCCCTTCAATAACCAAATTTTTGATTTCTAATTCTTTGCTGAGTTTAAGTCCAAGCACAAGAGCCTGAAACTCAGCAACATTGTTCGTACCATCTGCGAGAGGCTGAGCAAGTTTACCCAGAACCGCACCTGTGTTGGTTCTGATTATGCATCCAGCACCGGACGGACCTGGATTCCCTTTTGAGGCACCATCAAAGTTTAATTTGGCCCAACTCGGCTCTGGGGGAAGCCACTGCATCTTTTGCGTTGTTCTGCAGAAGCAGCATTTCTTAAACAAACCACAGGAGGGGATTTGATTCCAAACCATTGTTTCATAATCCAGGCATCCCATTTGGTAAAATTGGATTTCTTTTGTTTCACCAGTAGCTGAGAGTTAAAAAGTTCAACAATGCATGCCTCCACCTTGCACTGTAACGTTGGGATCGATAATTCTTTATCCTGAAATAAACGTTTGTTTCTCTCCTTCCAAACTTCCCAAATTAGAATTGAGGGACTCATTTTCCATAGGTCTCCAAAGATGGAGCTATGCTTGCTGCTTGGCCAAGAGTTTAGGCATTCAAGCAAAGTGTTGGGAAAAACAGTTATCCACTTCAATTTTGTGCACAACCAACACCACATTTGATATGTGAATTTCAGTTTAGAAGTAAGTGGTTCACATTTTCTTCAGCTTCTTTACACAAGGGGCATCTGGTTGGGCCAAGAAAACCTAATTTAGAAAACCTATCTCCTATCAGAATTCTACCTTGAGCAGCGGCCCATGTGAAAATCCCAGCTTTCGGTAAGCAAACCTTGTTCCAACACAGATTTTGAGGCAACACAGAAATAAATTCATGAGAAGTTAACATGTTATATCCTATTTTGGACGAATAAGCTCCATTTGGAGCAGCGTCCCACCAGATTCTGTCTTCCCCTTTTCTATCCCAGATCTTACGAGTATCCATCGCTCGCTCAAAAAGATCCATTTCATGGCTTCCCAAATTCAAGCTCCTCACCGACTTCTACTTTAAATAACTATCCTCTGAAGATGCCTTGAAATCAATGTAATCCCTAACTTTCGAGCCCTAGATTTGCTTAGTCTTCTCCATTATGTTAGAAAGTTTAGGCATATTTGCTAATACTGAGTGACCTTCCCATGAATCGTCCCAGAAAGAAGCCTCCTTTCCATCCTTCACCTCCCATGTAATGAAATTTGTTATTAGTTCTCTACAATTTTTGATGAAGTTCTAGATCTGGGACCCAGATGGAAGTGTTTTTGTAGAAAGAAAGTAATATGGATCTGGTTCCAGATATTTTGCTCTGACGATCTTGACCCATTTAAGATCTGGCCGAGAATGGATTGTCCAAGCCAGTTTTGCTCCCAACGCCTTATTTTGCTTTAGAACGTTTCTCAGCCCAGTCCCATCATTCTCCCTCTTCTCACAAACCTTTTGCCAATTAATAAGGGGAATTTTCTTTTGTTCGAAACTGCCTTTCCAAAAGAAGTCCCTCATGACCTTATTTAGATCTTTGCTCACACCACTTGTTAGCTGGAGACAAGACATCATATATATTGGAAGAGTTGAAATAACTGATTTCAACAAAGTTAGTCTCCCAGCCCAGGAGAGCCATCTGTTTTTCCATGAAGTAATTCAGTCCTTACATCTATTCACCATTGAGCTCCATGCACTATTACTTTTGGTGCCTTTGTCCAATGGGAGTCCTAGAAATTTGCAAGGAAATTGCCCCATTTTGAAGCCTAAAATTCTCAAAATTTGAACCTCACTAGGGCAGTTTGCATTGAAGAAAAAAATCTCTGATTTGGCCTTACTTACTTCTTGACCTAAAGCCCTAGAATAATCTTCAAGCATTTTTTTAAACATTTGAGCCTCCCTTGCCATTGCTTCACCGAACAACATTGTATCATCCACAAATTGTTGATGTGTGATGTTGGGTAGGCTACTAGTGACTTGCAAACCTTGAATCCACCCAGACCGCCTTGTGATGATGCTTCTGCCATTATTATGAACAAGAGCGGGGATAAAGGATCCCCTTGCCTCAACCCTCTTGAAGCTGTGAAATAACCCTCCGGAGAACCGTTTACCAGTACTGAAAAACGCGGGCAAGCCACTCAACCAAAGATCCAATCTAACCAATCCTTCTGAAAGCCGAAAGCTTCCATTACTTTGAAAAGAAATCTCCAGTTCACTCTATCGTATGCTTTTTTGATGTCGAGTTTCAACAACATGGCTGATTTGTTCAATTTTTGAATTGAATGAATGACTTCTTGAGCAATGATCACCCCATCTAGGATAGAGCGCCCTGGAACAAAACCTGTTTGTTCCTCAGAGATAATTGTAGGAAGAATTTTCTTCAGCCTGTTAGCTACAAATTTGGCTAATAATTTGTAGATTGTGTTACATAGCGAAATTGGACGGAAGTCTTCCCACCTGTCAAGTTTCTATTTTTTTTGGATGAGAGCAATTAAGGTATTATTCGCTTCCTTAAGAACCCTTCTATTTAGCCTAGAGTCTTCAATGGCTTCCCAAACATCCTTTCCCAAAAAGTGCCAACACTTCTGAAAGAAACCGGCCGGGAACCCATCTAGTCCAGGAGCCTTTTCTGGCTGCATCCCAAAAATTGCCTCTTTTACTTCCTCTTCTGAGAATTTTGCATTCAATGCTTGCATTTGAGTTGGAGAGATCAGTTTCGATATGAATTGCAGGGAGGCATTCTGAACTTGCCAATTTGAACCTTCCCAGTCATTGAGCAGATTCTGAAAAAAAGAGACCGCAGACTCCTTGATTTCCGACGCATCTTCCAACAATCTGCCATCTCCGTCATTCAAACAAGTTATTATGTTGAGTTACCTCCTTGCTTTTGTGGAGTTGTGAAAGAACTTTGAATTTCTATCCCCTGTTTCTAACCAGACTTCTCTGGATTTTTGTCTCCAAAAGATTTCTTCTTTGGCCAAGATATCATTCAACTTTTTGGTTAATTCCTTTTCTTTCAAATAGCACGTTTCATTCATCCCACAATTCATAATTTCATCTGCTAAGGATTCTAGTTCTTCCTCTGTCTGTGCTTTCTCTTTGAAAATGTTCTTAAAGCTCTCTTTGTTCCATTGTTTAAGACGCTGCTTCAAGTATTTTAACTTTGTGATTACATTGAATAAACATGAGCCCCCTGGAGAGAATTCCTTCCACCATTGTTCAAGTAGGTCCATCACACTAGGATCTTTAAGCCACATCATTTCGAATTTAAAAGGGCATCTGATCGGACCCTTCTCCCCAACAATTTGCAGTTGAACTGGAAGATGATCAGAGCCAGTTCCAGAGTTTATCTTGCTCTCAAAAGAGAAGGGAAAGGAGCTCAAATTTCCTTTAAAGAAAAAATGATCTAATTTTTCCGTGATACTTCCAAACCCTTTCCTACAGTTTGTCCAAGTAAATAGACCATTGCCTATGGGAATTTCCAATAAAGAATTTCTCTCCACAAAGTTGCAGAAATCCTTTTGAGACTGTAAGACTTTTCCTAATCCCCCCTACTTGTCCTCCTTTCTAAGAATAGCATTAAAGTCCCCACCTAGTATGCTAAAATCTTGGTGCAAATCATGCAAGACACCATCCAGTTCATGCCATACTAATCTTTTTTGAATACACATCAAAGGGCCATACACATTTATTAAATTAAAATGAAGGTGTGAGGTTAAACTTCTTACCTTACACACCATCCAATGTCTGCTCAGATTCAAGGCCTCAAGAAAGACTGTTTGAGGTTTCCAGATAATCAGTAAACCTCCTGAAGCTCCTTCCGCTTTCGAACCAAGCCATTTCCAAGACCTTAATTTCCTACCAAATTTCTCCAAATCAGTCCCATCTAATTTTGTTTCTTGAAGAAGGAAAATTTCGAATTGACACACTTCAATGTGGCGCCTGATTAGGTTCCACTTGTTAGGGGCATTTAAGCCCCTAACATTCCAGGTTAAGATTTTCATTGTTGTTTAGGAAGGGCTCCACCCTTCCCTACTTTTATCATAGTGTCAATTTTTTGTTGGCCATTGGCTTCCCCATCCTGCTTTCTCTTCTCTTGATTAGGGATTCTACCCCTCTTTTTTTTATCCCCACAATCTGGAGTTAATTTGAAAATTTCCCTTCTATGAATTCCTAAACGAGATTTAGTCGCCTACAATTCCTCTATTAGCTTCTGCTTTCTACCTGACTGTGGACTTAACAACTCTGATGTGTCCTGGACATCTATCTCCCAAATTTCCTCTATTCTGTCCAGATTGAAGCCATCCCCCAGCGTTCCTGACTTTGTTTTAGCCACCTCCGCTAATTCCACTAGTTCCTTCCTGACTTCAATCAGAGAGTCCAACTCTACATTCAGACCACAATCCCCCATAAGTTCTAAAGTCTCAAAAATTTTATCATCTAACTCCTCAAACTGAACCTCCTTTTCCTTCTGATCTTCTAGAGTAATCTTCCTTCCTATTCTTCCCTCCATAGAGGGAAGATTTGGAGTCCCATTTAATGAAACCCCACCCATAGGAACCATGTTGTCACTATTCACTTTTGGAGAGGCCCTAGAATCCTCTGACGGTGACTTCTCATGCCCTTGCTTTGGAGATTTTGGAGTAACGGAGATGCTTCTCCCAGTCACTCTAAGGTTCGCTGAAGGAGTCACCAGCATACTGGACTTCCCTGCCTCTTCACTGTGGGTTCTACACCCTAGCGTGCGCACCAGGTTATTGCGCATTAAGGAGTCCCGCTCTAGTTTTTGAACCCATACCCCATAATCCGTTAATAGGTCAATCTCGCTCCAAATCGTTCTATCCACATTGTTTTCCACACAAATGCACACATAGGTTTGATTCCTCTTCTCCAGTTTCCTTTCTTTTGCACAAACAAAGATACCCAATTGATTTCCTATTTCCTCAAGAATGGAAGGAGCCCAGTATTCCTGTGGAAGATTTGGTAAGCTGTACCAGTCTTGCTGAAATTCCATCACATGGGTTGAAGGGTCAAAACCCACTGTCCACTTTCTTAAATAAAAGCCATAGCCATCAAGAACCCAGACCCCTTTGACTATTTGATCTCTAATAATTATGGATGGGCAAACGACTAAGAAGAAATCGTTTTGAAGAATTTTAAGCTGCAACTCAGCGCCCCAGCGCTCTTTCCACCAACTCATTAAATAGTCCCAGTTGAGATCCTTCCCAAACCATTTCCCAAGCAGACCTAAATGTTCTAACCTCAGAACCTCCGCTTGCAGTTTTGAAGAGTTGATAACTACTTTAGTTCTTCCGCTTTTAGCTTCTTTGGGCGGGAAAGTGCCTTGCTTGTTCTTTTCACCCTTTGATCTATCTTCCTGGACTTCCTCCCATACCTTGGCTGAAGACTTTTTTTGCCATTCCACTCCTCCCTTCCCGTACCTAGCTTTAGGGTTTTTCCTCGAAGTTTGTCTATCTAACCACGATAGAATATTTTGCCCCGATTTTTCTTCATTCTGAGGATGAGGTCTGCGAAAAGCTTCGTTTCTGTAATGACCGTTCTTATTCCTGCCTCGTGAAAAGCCAACATCTTTGTTCTGTAGATGCCCGTGACCCATGCCCGTAGAAAAGTGACCGTGCAGAGCAAGATTATGTGGTCGGGCCCAGCGGTCCTTCCTCCAAACATGTTCAAGGTCCCCAGACCTGTTTGCATTGGGACCCTCTTGACCGCTGCCACCATTCTGATACTTTTCCGACCATTGCAGAGCTCCATGGTATTATATATATATTATTATATAATCAATTAATTATTACTATTTTTAACTAACATAAAGAGAATGATTTATTTTTTAGTTAATTTAAATCTTCATTTGATGCTTTGTATTGTTATTATAGTTTACCTTCAATAAATTATTACACCATTTAAAATATGTACACTAGTAGGGTTTGGTAGTATTAAGTGTCTATTTTAAAATATTTTTTTAATAACAAGGATACAAAGGGGTAGATTTTTTCCTTGTGTTTATGAAACCATATTGTTAATATTTTATATTGGTCACTATCTCAATACATTGTTGTCCTACAATTTGCAACTATAAAACCATGATTGGAGCCAAGCATATCAATCGATTATGATTTTGTTATATACTCATGTATGAGATACCCCTTTAGAATGATTTTTTATGATAATTTTTAATCTCTTTAAAGACCCTTGGAACACCATCTTATCATAGTTCATGAGTCTAAATATGTCATAGAAGGGTTCCCTAAGATGAATGAATGGTGGATGAGTATGTATCCTAGTGTTTAGACTCTTTTATGTTAATGATGGATTGTTATAATGATTAATGAGTAGCGAAACCCTATTATGGGAATGGGATAGAATGAGAGGGATAAATCATATTATCTAATGTATTTAATCTATGGCTACACGATGTTGAACCATAAATTAATACAATTACATGATAACATGGAATATTCCTATTCACATGTATAAGTGTCATGGTCACATTACTAAACTTGAAAATTGATTTAGTTGTACTATCACTACTATGTTTAAGAAAACATGCTATATAATTAAGTTTTTTGAAATTATTATTGTACTTGCTTTAGTCTTGAATATCTTTAATTCTCACCTTTCTATCATTGTTGCATTGTGATAATGAAAGATAGTCAAACCCTATCATGTTCACTCATTGCTAATTGAATTATCATAAGGTCGTAATTGTTGATAGATAATGTATCTATCATAAGATTAATATTTTAATTTTATTTAATCACTAATCTATTGCTACATGGTAACTTATAAACATTGTTTGATAATTAGGGATTATAGATTCCTTATAGTTAAATAACTTTTAATTTGTTTTAATCGTTGGGATAATTTTTATTGAATTTAGTGGTTAATAAGGATGCCTTGTTTTGTAAGTGGTTACTTATAGGTTAATTATAAATAGTGGTAATAGATGAAGCTTATGGATTCCCACCTATTCTCACACGTTCTTAGTCACCCTATGCATAATTTGATAACCATATCTAGTTAAGTGTAAATAATGTGGAGAGTCTAGTGTATCAAGGTTGAGGGGTTAGCAACATAAAGAACTCAAGGTAGGAGGTTAGGTAGTGCCCTTATCCCTCTTTATACAATAGTATTAAACTATTATGTGTTGGTTAGATGTCACCACATCGTAGTTAGATTTATATAATTGTATTGCATGCCATCTTAAGAACTATTAAACTATAGAAGTAAAGCTATCATGTATCAAACACCAAAACTTTAGCCAAGAAACATTACAAATACATGTTCAATTTATTTTTGATTTTTGTTATGACATGTAGCTTCGCTATGTTATGTACTCAATTTGATTCTCTCCTAGAGTTTTATTTCCATGATATACTTCCTAAAATCCTTTGACTTTAATAATCATGTGGTTGGTGTCATGTATTAATATTACGGTACAGTTTCTAGCACTCATGAGATATGAATGTATAGTTATTTAATATTATTTTGTCTATTTTGAAAATATCAACATGTGCTTATTTCTAAATTTGATTAAACTTGAAGTGGATTTAGATATTTATCAATTTTTATACTTAATTGATTTCATAAAAAGAATAGGGGAGAGGATCCAGTACCTGAGCATGTTTTAATAATTGTGATAGTAGTTGTTTATATAATGCTCATTATTTTTATCAATATTGGACCAATAGTTGTGACTTTAAAGTTGTTAGTGTTGATGATCACTACCATAATTAAACAAAATGTATTCCTTTGATCTAAAAAGCAACCAATCATGTGATTCCACATCAATGCTCAATAAAACATGTTGTGAATTCACAAGTATTGGTCTCACTTTTTTTTTGGGCCTTTTTGGACACCTTGACAAAAAGTATGTTGATGTGGCATCATATTTGATGATGTGGCTCTGAAACCTTAGTTATAAGTAGGAGACTTGCCAAATAAGCCGCTGTAAAAAATTGGGAGTGATTTGAAATTTCCACGTAGGATAATTAAAAGCGCAAAGTTAGGGTGCACAACTACTGGATCCTTTCCCCTAATATAAAACCCATCGAAACATGGTTTAAGTGGAGCTTTCCTTGTTAACATAGAAATGTGTGAAATGTTCTTATTAGCCTTGGGGATCACAGTCAATATTCGTAGTCCATCATCAGGATGAGAAAAAGTAATTTTCACATTTTGCAAGCAATACTAGGTGTTGGCTAATTTGAAAAAATAAATCGACAGAAAAGCTTACTTTTTCAGTTAGGTCAAACATTTCATATCCCTTGTCTATGCTTCAACATTTTGCATACATATCGACCAGGGTAGTTTCCACTACAAAATCTGACAAAATTTATGTCCTTAATCCTTGAAGGATTCCACACCCTATTACAAAGCTCGAATTTTGGCACAGGCATGGAGGCTACAAGAAAAGGTTGCGAAGTATGGCTTTACACTTGCCCATTGCATTTGCTTGAAAGTTCCGGAAGCCTTTTCAACAAATTCAATTTTGTGTGTATCCTGCAATAATGACATTCCATGAGATCACATTTGTTTGAGGCATTCGATCAAAAAGTTCACGTGCCTTGTCCAATTTGAAAAGTGGGCGGCAGAATGATCAGAGCATTTCCTTTCCATTCGCCGCTATGCTCTCTTTTTTTAATCCGCTCAAACTTCTGCAACACGGCAACAGTGATTTAAATTTGCTTATGCACGGGAATTGGGCGGTTGACCGGTAACCGCTATAGTTTACGGGACTGTTTAGGGAACATAATCGGTAGTCGGTGGAAGCAACAAATTTAATGGGCCCACACCAGCCACCTTCGGTCTATTCCTGTACTGCTAGGTATCTTTTCGAGGTTCTAAAATTGTAAAAACTGCTATGTATCTTTCTGAGGTTTTGAATTGTAAAAAGATTCCAGAAAAGGAATAGGGATGGCCACATTATTTTGTTGAAAATAGACCATCAATCATACATACAGACCTAATTGGGGCTTGATTGTCACAATCAATCGTGTTATTTTATTGAGAATCATAGAAAGGAGGTTCATTTTGGTTCAGAAGTTATGGACGACTCCTGTGGCTCAACTTCTCTAACACTACGTAAAAAAATGTTTTTTTTTGGGAATGAAAGAAAACAATGACATAATTTAGAATTTTAGAGTGATGTTTATGTCTTTTCTTCCTAGTAACATGATGAGTTGTTACTCTGTTATATTGCAGTTCTTGAACATGATAGAAAAAAATCAGGGAGCAATGGTGAGGGAAATACTGAAACTGAATCAGATAACAAAGCAAAAGAAAACCCAATTGGTTGTTACACTGAGCAGATGGCTAATGAGGAAGATGTCTCCCCAATTGACCAAGTAGCTTTTACAGTCTCCACAACTGATGATCCATCTCTTCATGTGCTTACATTCAGGATGTGGGTGTTGGGATTGCTTTCATGTATGGGTCTTTCTTTCCTCAATCAGATTTTTTCCTACAGAATAGAACCTCTTACTATCACCGCAGTTTCTGCACAGATTGTTGTGCTCCCCATAGGGCATTTCATGGCTGCGACACTGCCTGAAACTAAGTTTAAGGTTCCTGGTACCAAATGGAAGTTTTGCTTGAATCCAGGACCTTTCAATGTGAAAGAGCATGTTCTTATTACCATCTTTGCTGGTGTTGGAGCCAACCCTGTTAATGCAATCCATATTGTCAACATCATAAAGATCTTCTACAAAAGGAATTTGGACCCATATGTAGCCCTGTTGATAGTTCTCATGTCACAGGTAAAATTGTAATTTACAATTTTATAGTTAATAGCTGTGGATTTATATATTAGCACATGTGTTGTTGTCAAATCAAAACCAGGTTATATAAAAGCATGGAATGGAGGATCTATGGAATCATAAGTGTCGTTAGTAGCTTAACTAAGTTATACTGAGCACTTATTGGGTGTTTATGCTTTTTGGCCCATGAGTAGGACAAAGCTGTATGACATGTCTCAACCTCGATTTATTTTTACTTGCCAAGCAAGAAGTTCTTTTTTATTTCTTAGTAAGTGCTGCTACCTTACTTTGCAGTATCACATGCTTCTCATTCTCAACTTTGCCTGCCTTAAATTTTGTCCATTTTCCTGTTTCAACTATTATTGCTAGGTGATGAGAACCAGCGTGAATTTTAAAATTATGTACTTTGCCATGTATTATGCTAAGTGTAACGTCTAGAAAGTGCAAAAAGAAAAGATTAAAAGCAAGTATGCAACCCAAATCTAAATGCAATCTAATGCTAAGCAACAAATAACAAAGGAAAGTAAAAACGTAAATAAAACTTGAACAATCTCACCAAATTTGTACGTATTTCCATGATTCATCTCGATTTCCCTTCTCCATTTTGCTGTTGTAGTATAATTGCCCTTATATTTTCTAGAGTTCGTGCAAGTATAGCCTATGATAATGATTTAGCAAAACATTGAAGATTCAAGATAAGTGCTCCAAAAAGTCATAAGATTTCAATAGAGATTGGAATGATGAAGACCAGATCAATTTATTGATTATTTGAACGACAGGCCGGGATTGAAAGATCAATAGACGGTTGAGATTAACTGATTAGTCATGCATTCTGATAACTGTCAGTAGTGAGACAAGTGATGCAAATTAGAAATAGAATTAAAGATTAAATAAATGATTTAATCTTCCAATTTGTTATTGAAAAACAGAAGAATTGTCTTTGCATGACAAAGATGAAGATGGATTAAAGCAACTCTTGTTTGAATGCACGCACAAGGTTTAATTAATTAAATAGGAATATTTAATTAATCCGCATGTACATGCAGATGAGTTAGAACTGGATGATTGAATGATTTGATGAAGAGATTACTCAAGAACACCACTCAGACATTAAATCAAGAGTTAACTAAGTGATTTGAATAGATCTTTGAGTCGAGTAAAAGTGAATACTTAGATAACTCACACAATTATCTAAATATAGAGGAATGCATTAAAATAGAATTCATGAATTAAATAATTCATTTAATTCAAGATTTGATATTTGAAGAATAATGAAATAAATAAGATTTATTTAATTAAGTGATGAAGGGATTTAAATGAATAATTAAATAAATAAATAATTTATTTAATTATAGTTGAAGTATGATAAAGGGTAAATTAAATAAGAATTTATTTAATTTGACAAGAAGGATAAGGTTAATTAGTAACATAATTAAATAAAAAGCATTTATTTAATTAATCAGATAGAATAAAGAAAAGTGTGAATTAATTAAATAATTAAGATTATTTAATTAATTGAAGAATTAATCTTAGGATGAATTAATTAAATAATTAAGATTATTTAATCAATAGAAGAATACAAATTATGAAGAATATTTAAGTCACTGGCCTAAACCAAATTTCGGTGTCTAGATTTGCCCCTCTTTGCTACAATGTCATTTCGGCGTTGTGTCAAAGAAAATCAGTAAGAAATATGCCCCAGTAATGCCCCAGTGTAAAACAAGTGAAGGTATGCCCCCTCGGGAAAATTGACAAATTTTTGAAAAAGTTCAAAAAAATTTGGAAATGATCCCGATTAATCCAGTGGATAGCCAGAAATGCAGTGGAGTTGACAGAATTGAAGTCGGACATGGTACGGACAGGTATGGGTCGATTGAAGTTGGAAGTTGACACGGCCAGTAGAAAAGAATGCCACTAAAACCCTAGGTATATATAGAAATTGGGGTGAAAACCAATTTATTTTCACCCACCTAGCTTTGAAACTTGAGAATTTGCTCTGCACTCACAGCGACGGTGTCTCATATTCCGAACACCCATCATCGAGCCTATAGGATCTGGACATTCAGGCGGCCAGCCGATGCGGACCCCCCGGTATGTACTTGAAACTTGACTTTTGAAAATTTTAAATTTGCACAAGTTTTGATGCATTTAATTTGAATTTTCACTATGCATCACTTTATTAAAACACCGCATGTGAATGCGCAAACGATGCATTTGCATGCGGGTCAATGCATTTGAAACATCACATAGATAGGTTAGTGTAGTTGTTGTGCGGTTCACCGCATTTGTAGTTTAGTTGAACGCATGTGTTATAAAACATCGCATATGTAATTTAGTTAGCCGCATTTGTTTATTGTTCAACGCATTTGATTTTACTTCGACACATTCGCATTTATTTCAACACAATTGCATTTTACCTATGCAGTTGCAAATAATAGATAATTTGCGTAGACACATTTGTGATTATGCACGCATATGTAGTGTAAAGTTACACATTTGACAAATAGTGACGCATATGTGTAATTAAATGACGCATTTGATTTTTATGCACCGTATATGTAAAATAACGATGCGTGTGCAAAAGAATGACGCATTTGCAAAATAATGACGCATTTGAATAGCAGTTAATTTAGTCATTTTGCACTAGGATAGATGTTTGATGCTGACATGAGGCATGTATAATGCCATTGTTGGTTGTGTTGGACAGTGTATATACGTGAGAGTTGAGACCGATGAC
Organism: Sequoia sempervirens; assembly: GCA_007258455.2. Lineage (NCBI taxonomy): Eukaryota > Viridiplantae > Streptophyta > Pinopsida > Cupressales > Cupressaceae > Sequoia > Sequoia sempervirens. The sequence continues at coordinate 98,900 of VDFB02043104.1, forward strand.
TTTTCGCTTCAGAGACAGCCTGCAGAGCGCAGAGCGACGGTTCCTATGGCACCTAGGTCTTCTTCACGTTACAGACATGCCCCAGATTCGAACAAGCTGGGGTGTACTTACTGCCCTATGTGAGCGGTGGCACTCAGAGACATAATCCTTTCACCTGCCTACTGGAGAGGCTACAGTGACGTTAGAGGATGTCTACAAGATTTTGAGACTGCCTATCAGAGGCACATGGGTGAGCTATGTTACCCAGAGGGGTATTATCAAGATGTGTCGATACTACCCACATGCTAATGTCAGGCAGTTAGGGCTGGATCACTATGAGATTAGATGGCATGTATTAGTGCAGAGGTATAGGCAGCTGGACTGTCTATTGTGTACATTGATAGGTGGCATAGTACTTCCTGACCGTCGAGGTCATGGTTTTCCCGTGGGGTGGGGGGAGATGCTTGTAGGCATGTTAGAGCGGCGAGTGGTATATGCGTGGGGTTCTTGTCTGCTTGGGATGTTATATTTTCACTTACATGATATAGCCTACCGAGAGGCTCAGTCCATAAGTTGTGGTACCACGTTGCTGATGGTATGGGCATGGGAACACATTGCAATCTTTTGGCCACCAGTGATAGTAGATGTACCGCACGGAGCTCCTTACACCTTTCGTTATGCTGGGGTGAACACTCAACACCACATAGGAGATATAGGATACTTTAGGCATGCCATAGATACTATGGTTTAGTTTACATGGAGACCATACCTAGGATGTGCAGATTGGTCAGATGAGGATGAACACTTGTCATTTTGCCGACAGACTCAGTATTTGATTGGACGAACTGTGTCACATGTCCACATCATAGAGTGTCACCTACCAAATCATGTATTGCGGTAGTTTAGAGAGGTGCAGGATGTGCCAAGAGGATGGGCAGAGTTCGCGAGGTCTTCGCGAGAGATCCCTTTGTGGGGTCCAGAGATTCTAGTGGCCACTGCGGAGGCAGACATTGATGCATTACAGGTAGTTCCTTAGGGATGGAGAGATGGTCTTGCAAACCTAGGTACCATAGAGGAGTACGATCAGTGGTGGGTTGTTCATAGGCTGATTCCCTTGATAGATCCATATCAGTCGGCGCCGATAGAGCGGCGAGGGACAGGACCGCACGACAGGTGTGGCAAAGGTAGAGGTTAGAGAGGTGGAAGAGGCCAGGGTGATGATGGAGATGATGGTAGAGGTGGTCGGCGAGGTGGTAGGAGAGGGAGACGTGGACGGAGGGGATGAGGGCCACCTTTGTCACTGATACATGAAGAGGGATGGGGAGAGGAGGATGTGGCCATGCCAGATATTGGCAAAGATGGGGAGGAGGTTCATGCAGAGATTGGCAAAGAGGAGGAGCATCCCAGAGAGGAGGCCATTCCAAATGTTCCTGCATAGGGGGAGGCAGAGCGAGAGGAGGCAGAGATTGATGCCCTGGGCCTGTTGGGTGCTTATTGGGAGGATGATGAGGAGGATGATGATCATGAGAGAGAGATTCAAGACCAAATTTTGGAGGAGTTGGATGAGGAGGATGGTGTACCGAGGTTCATACAGGATGACACAGGGGCAGTCGATCGCGATACAGCTACATTGTGTGCTCATGTTGCATCCTTGGAGGAGCAGATAAGGGTCGTGATGTCTGAGAGAGATGTGTTATGGATGGAGAGGGACAAAGCCATCATGGACATAGATCAGGCCATAGGTCAGAGACAGGAGACTGAGGAGAGATTCATAGAGCTCAGAGGGTTATGTGTTGGGCCAGCAGTCGCATTTTCCAGAGAGCTAGTCAGAGCTGGAGAGAGGGAGACTTACTATCGTGATTTATATGAGGCAAAGGCTCCTCCATAGAGATAGGCTCCTAGCTTCTCACAAGCATGTAGCAGCAGGTCACAGACTAGGACCCACACCAAGACAGTTAGCACAGAGGGTGTGGAGTAGCCATGTAGATCAGGTCCATATCATAGGCCTCACTTAGCTCACAGATCATCGGGTTCTCAGCATCAGTCATTTGCACACTCCAATCATGATAGCAGCGGTAGTTCCGGATAGGGACATTTCTTGACATATACTGAGACATTGTATTATGATTCTATAGCCTGCGGGCCTCCATGTTTATTGATACATTATGACATTGTGATGTGACACTGTTGAGCGATATATATATATGATTTTGGTGGCGATTCTCATGATATGCATTTCTATTTATTGATTATGCAGTCATTTATTTATACATGTGATGTTTATATGATATGCCTATGTGATGGATGATCGTACCTTTTTTTATGATGTGTTTATGCAGCTAATGATATAATGTTGATTCTATGTGATGTTGATTCTATATGATGTATGTAGTTCATAGTTATGAGATGCAATATGATGTTATATGTACAATGCTTGCTACATGTGATGCTATACAAATGTAATGTGATACATGTATTTACATTTGTTATATACATGGAATGCTTATGATATGTATTGTATGATGATGAATGTCTATTATGCCATGATGACCTAGGTAGATATGATAAATGCCTATATGTATGTATTTTTCTAATATGCATGTGTATGTAGGATGACTTATATTGTTGTGTGTCACAGGACTCCATCATAATGCAAGAAAGAAGAACTGTTAGTGCGGAAAGAAAGATTGAGAAATAATAAAAGAAACGAGATGGATGTTAGTATTAGCAATCTTCGATGTTTCGCTGTATCACAAAAGGTATTGCACTTTATCATCATTGGGCAGGACTAATACAAATGGAGAAAAACACCATGATATGACATAGATCAAGGTGTGCAAGGTCATCCACTTGCTAATAATAGACAGTCGCAGACAAGGATTGTCGTTAACTCATACTAACGGCACAAGTTGCCCCAGTCTTTTTGTCAAGACAAACCGCAGACATCAAACAAAGTAAAAGACAGGTCATGAGATTCCATCGCTCCTCTAAATGCTTCATGGGACATCCTTGAGGAAACTAGTTACATGACTCAAAATCCAATTTAAAAGACAATTGACAGACAACAGTCAAACAAAACATAATTCTGATACATCGTTGCTTCTCTAAATCCTTCATGGGACATCCTTGAGAAAGCTAGTAACATAATTCCCATCACCAAGTCAAATAAAATGATAAGATAAATAAGTCATAAAGTCAAAAAGGCAATAAAATATTTTCCAAAACTTGATCTATTTTTTTGATTTGTTTTGATTGATAGAAGGATTGATTGATAGAGCCTGATGTCAGTAGATACACATACCGGATAAGGTTGTGAGTCTAGTTTCGATGTTATGACTATTTGTATAAGGCATGACAAAGCTTGGTTTCAAAAATACATGTATCGTATAAGACGTTGAGTCAGATGTCGTTGATGTGATAACCTTCGTAAGGCTATGTTTAATTATTTGACAATGTCGATTATGCAGGAAGGACTCATCCTGTATAAGGCATAGATTGTTTTGTTGATATCAATATTCAGGAATGACTCATCCTAAATAAAATATAGGTTGATTTTTTTGATGATGTTTGCTTCTAGGAAGGACACATTCTGTAGTAGACATTGGTTGATCTATTTTGATTGTTTCGTTTGGCCAGTTGTTTGATTTGACTTAGAGACATTGCTGAATTGTTCACCAGATTGATGCATGACTTGATACGATGTGCTAACAATTGACTATGTGTGACAACAAACCCTAAAGGACTGACCTAGTGCGGCCTTGGGGGCTCATCAATTGATGGCCTTGCCTATGTTATACATGTAGAGACCTTGTAGTTCAACTCGACTTTGACTGACAAGACTGACTACAAATAGAAGACGTATGTGTGAAAGTGAATGTGACAAACCCTAATGGACTGACCTAGTGCGGTCTCGGGGGCTCATCAATTGATGGCCTTGCCTACATTATACACGCAGAGACCTCATAGTTTGACACAACCAATGACCTTGTCATATAGACATATGAATTGAAGCATGATTTTATATAGACAAACCTAAACGAACTGACCTAAAGCCTTCGGGGCACATCGACAGATGGCCTTGCCTACGTCCAGTCATAGAGGCAACGTAGTTCGACAAACGACAAAGACTGACAAGTGCGACTGACTTTGACTCTGTTTTTGGATTTTTGAAATGTTTTGATTTTTTTGTCTTTTTGAAGTTTTTTGATGTTTTTGTGTTTTCTCAGGTCATTTTGTGATGTTTGCGGATTTTTCCATGGTTTTACGTCTTTGACACAGCCTATGTAAGAACCAATATGACATATGTCAAGTGTTTTCCCCCAGTCGAGTATAAGACCAATTGATTATGAATAGGGTAAAACGGGGAATATGAAATGCACTCGATGTCAATCGTTCAAGGTTATGGGAAAGATTGCCACTTATTATGAATGGTATATACAAGTGATGGATACGAAAGATAAAGGCTATGTATAGGGATAGGTAGTATGTATAGGGATAAGGACTATGTATAGGGTAGTGGACTATGTACAGGGATGAGGTGTATGTACAGGGATACATGATATGTACAGGGATTGGACTATGTACAGGGATAAGTAGTATGTATAGGGATAAGGACTATGTACAGGGTAGTGGACTATGTACAAGGATGTGGACTATGTATAGGGATACATGATATGTACAGGGATGTGGACTATGTACAGGGATGTGCTAGATTAGAATAATAGTAGACAAAGGAGCAGAGTCAACTACACATGGCCCCTGTTTGCCACGTTTTCACCATGGTACCTGTTACCTGTTTTTTCACTTTACGCTCAACAGGTAGAGCTGAATGAAGTTCAGTTATTATTAGGTACAGGAATTTTTCCAAATTTTGCTGATAAAGTGTTCGTTGAATCATCATTGAAATCATCTTACAAATGTGTCATAAGTTTGTTGTGCAAATGTTTAAAACAGAAAATTAAGAAAATTTGCATAATAGTACTTTTATTCATTTCGTGAAAATGCTGAATCTCGCACAAGCCGCGAGAGTAACTGAGATTCTTTCTGACAATCAAAAAAATGAATACTAAATCTAAACACAGGCCACACTGCTGTAAATAGCATGAGCGTAAAAAAGAAAGCAATTCATCATTGCCTGTTACGGCGAATCACTTTGTTGGTGCTTTTAGCCATCGAGCCTTCAAGCAGTTGCAGCCTCGCTTCATCGCTCCGCATACCTGCAAAATCATTAAGGAAATAATGTTAGAGTTATACTCTAAGCAATAGTGAATTACTTTCTGCCTTACGCCTATGCTACAGACAGAAATGTAATTTGCGTTAAACCGAGCGTTCATCAGATGATTGCAAGAAATCAGCAGAAAAACATAGTACAATGGAAACTTTCAGCTTCTTTTATTTTGCTAACATATTTGTTTCAGTGTGCAGGAGCAGGTTTTTCATATTTGAATTCATTTCAGCTGATATGTGGAGTAGAACGGGCTCCCACAAGGGTTGAGCCCGGCATATCAGGTTTTCAATTACAAGAGCCAGAAAAGGAATACAATATAGTAATATCAAATGATTAAAACAGTCTAAATCAGCATATTTGAAATGATTGAGCAGTTACAATTCCCAGAAAATCAAAGGAATAGAAAAGTATCATGACAGATAATAGAGCATTCAGTATTTTATTTTTGTTTCTTACACCACCAAGTGCGTGCACTGTCTACAGGAGATTCAAGATAAAAGATTAATTTCAGCGTTATGGAGAATTTTCATGTTCAGCAATTACAATGACAAGAACAATGTTGTTTTGATGTTTTGGTAAAGCATTTACAGTTGAGTCATTTTTAAGGTAACAGAGGAGATAAGTTTCATATAATACTTTCTCATTGTGAAGTAGAATGCCCAATGAAAGAATGAAAGTAGACAGTTAATGATTTATATAAAGCATGAAAATCACTATTTTATGGAGCAGCAGTCTCAGTCTATAAACAACAACATAAACAGCCACATCAAAGGTACCAGTTATCCATCCCAAAGAAATATGTTACAGCATCTTCATGAGTTACAATTTTCAGTCAATACAAGATATAGAAGGATGTTGATAGTCCCAAGCAACGTTGTCCCAGATTCATAGAGATTTTATGTTCGTGTTTTCTACCAGTTTGAAGTTCAAAACAAAAGGAAATAAGCTATCTACAGAACATTATGAGTGCACTTCAACATTTATATTGGATGGTAACAAAATATGATGGAATATCAGGCAGTATTCATGTTCAAAAGATATAGTCATTCAATGGAATACAATTACTTTAACCAATGAAGCACCCAAAGATGCAACTCCAGAGAAACCCAAATATGTTTTAAAAGACACAAACAGGCAGCATGGAGACACTGGTAAAAGCTAAGATATGTTTTCTTTTGAAGAAGACTTGCTTGCTACTAGCAATAGCATGAGGATTACCATTATCATGGAGATGGAAATGATAAAATGTCATGGATATATCAAGAAGAGAGAGGGAACAAAATTCATATGATGAGGCGAAATATCTAGGTCTAGTATCATTCATGGCAGCCTGGGAGTGAATTTCATTCATAACAGTTTCTGTTTAGTGATAGGGTTTTTTAAAGAATACAGTTTGTATTGTCACTTATATCAGTTTTCCCTTTGTGCCATAAATATAATGAAGGAAATGTAGGGGTTTAGAGTTTGTTGAGTAAAGCCATGAAGGTGCAGGGTAACAAGTTAAATACAATGTTTATACCCAGATACGGAAAGGTGAATTTCATTCATAGCAAGGTTTAATGAGCCACGACCTTTTCTGTCAAAGAAATATATCCAAGAATGAATGCTACAGAAAATGCATTAGAGGAGAGCGCGCTTAAATCAGTGTTCAAACTCAAATTTATTCAATGGTAGCCCGAATTAACACACAGGAAGAGCATTAAGTCACCACTCCAGGCAATGTAAAAGCACGCAAATTTTAGAATGCCCGGATGGAGGAATACCCAGCACAGTAATGTTATTTCATTATTTGGAGCATGTCTTTTACTCAAAAATCCAGAAAAATCAAACCATTTCTTGAAGAGGAGTTTTCAAATATACCCAGATGAAGTTTCGAACTGAAGAATACATTTTCCTTGCTTTATAAATATTTGAAGTTTTAAACACAGAAATACAGAAACAGAGTATTATTAGCAGTACCCATGATGCTGTGAGGCCACGGCCTGGTTGAACCAAGGTCAAAGCTATGTTAGAACAAATATGGAGTTGTTTCAGTCATATGTATAAAGGCAACTATTCAGAAAATGAGAGTGCAGAGTGTAGTGCGGCCTGGTGAAGTAATTTCACACACCCAAAAGTTGAGCATTATTTTTAGTGCCTTTCAGGGTTTTAAATAACAAAGAAAGAATTCGAAAAAAACTCATAACCGTGGTCAGAAATCTTCAGAAACTTGCTAAAATACATGGTCAAAGTCCAGAAATTGCTAAGGAATCACTAGATTAAGGTTAGCCGCGGCCAAAGACAGAAATATCTGATGCTTATGTCCATTCTTAGCTGAGATATTGTGTTAAAATTCAATGACAGAGGTATGAAAGCTTACCGCGTTTTTATGAGGTTTCATTTTTATACTGGCTCTCTTCAGATCGTTCTTCCAGCATCGACTTCAATGGAAAGAAATTCTAACAGAGAATAGAGGCGGATGACAAAATGTCAGAATATCATCATGATCGCGCCCATAAGATAGCAAAATCTCATGTAAATGCCCAGAAAGAGCTCAAAATTGTGGCGAATGGTTTTCATCTTACCTGTTACGCCCAAAATATGTCAAAAGATCATGGAAATCGACAGAAAATTGCAGGAGTCGAGCTTGAAACCCTAGTGAAGCCGCGGCCAGCTCCTTCCAGAAGTTTCTCTCTAAAAAGTCAATGTGATAATGATGGATTTTAGGGTTCGATAACCTTTTTTCACCCTAAAACATGCTTTTGAAAATTTGACAATGATTTTATTAAATCATGATGTTTTATTTATTTTCCTGCCAAAGTTTCTTTATCATCATATGGTCGGCCTATTATAATGAAGGAAATGATGTATGAAATTTTATTAAAAGAATGATACTCGACTATAGCTTCAAATCGTATTATTATATTTATAATTTGCATTATTCAATGAATAGCTAATTTGTTAAATGATATATCACAGATCATTTAATAAATTAGTTATTTTAAACATGCAAATTATAGATATTTTAATACAATTTAAAGATATTATATCAGGCAAAGTTAACTGAGGGTGTTAGATATTTTTATCGTGCACATGTAATAGAAGTGGAGTTTCAGTTCCTATGGGCGAAGTTGATAAAAACGAGGTAGTTTTGCATGCTTTGAGCCACTTTTTCAGGGAGTTGCAGTTCAGTTGGAATAATGCATGTATCAGTTATGACTTGGCAGTGAATTTGATCTTAATTGGACTCATTTTTACTTGAGTTTGGCCACTTTTTCAGGAGATTTTCACTTGTGCTTGGATTTCACATTGTAATTGTCATCTTTTCACCTTTTGATGACTTTCAGTTTTTTTTGCATGCCTTTTTTGGAAAGGTTTTTTGTATATATTGAAAAACTTAACTGTTTTTCAGCCTAGTTCTTATTTTCTGCCTTTGCCTTCAGCAAAGAAGAGAATCTTGTATCTCAGCTTTCAGATTAATATAGCAGTATTTTATTACAGGTTAAAAGTGCGTAATTGCAGAAGATTCCTTTGAATTCAGGACTTTAGTGTTTGCCTTCTAGATTTTAAGCATCGTTTTGTGAAGAATTTGATCAAAGAATTGCTGTGTTTCAGTTCTGAAACCTTTAGTTTTATCTATCTTTTTCACATATTTGTATGTAATTTAGTTTGTAATCACTGGTTATACATTGTGCTTATTAATGAGTTAATACATTTTGTTGTGAAAACCTTGTTTTCCTTCAAATAGTGCATTAAATCACAAGCCTTTGTTTAAATTGTTCAAGTGACCAAATTATTGAATCTGGTTGTGTGGATTTGAGTTTTAAGAAGTTTATTGTGAATAATAATTGCAAGTCATTATCATTTAGGTGCAATCACCTCTCATAGATTTAAGATTTCAGTTCGAGCAAGTTCTTTTCCTCTTTTCATCCAAGTCAATTAGTTTTAGGAGTTTTTTTTTTAATCAGGGAACCAGCCCTCTCTGGAGATTGATTCTCGAAATTAGGCAACCCACAGGCCTGAGAATCATTCCATGTTTCAACAGATTGCTAGGTTTAATTAATCAAGCGTTCGGGTGCAATCTGATTTGACAACAGTACCTATCCAAAGCACTGGACCGAAGTGGTTTTCACTATTGAACGAATTATTTGTCTTTACTATTTTCTGGATTATATAATTTTATTTTTGTTTTGTTCTTTTGGTGTCACCAAGATGCTTGTTTGTCAGGTTTTCATCAAAGTAACTTTTGTTTTTTCTTTTTCTGGATGGCCTTGATGCTTTAGATGATCATTGATTGTGTCGAATCCATTGATGGTGTTGATGTAGAGACTGGTGCTAGGATATGCCAATAATAACCTTGATGAAGTAGTTGTCTTGCCAGGATCATAGCACTTGCATACAACTGATTGATTTCATTGTAATCCTTGTTGACACTAGAGTTGGCCTTATCAAAATACGCACATCATGATAGAGTGCCATGGGAGTCCTTACAATAAAGAGTTGTTGTCAAGATGCGACGGATTTGTGACATAGGATTTTTAGACTTTAGGTGAGATGTAGGATTATGACGGATGGTGGTAGATGTGTTTGGAAATTTAGATGTAAGAATTTTTATTTTCCAAACTTGGGGTGATGGATGATGGAGACTGGGTTTCATATTGGGATAATGTTTGGAACCATGACTTTTATATGCCTTGTATGATGACCATTTTGAAGGAGGTGGTCATTTATTATATGTGGGAGTCCTCTTTTCTTATGGCTCCAACTTTTTATTGACTTTTACTTTTGAACTATTTTCTTTGCTTGATCCATTTTAACTTTATTTGTCCACTTGGATTTTTGATTGATTCAATGGCCTTTGATATTTGATTTTGAACTTTGAATTTGTAAGACTTTTGTTTTTGTTGGTTCCAAATGGAAGGTTCATTCATGTTGGAATGACAATTTATGGTATGGATGGAAGGAGTGTTGGCAACAACCTTATGGTAAGAACTATTCATGGCCTCCATTTTGATGTTTGTATTGATCAGATAAATTTTCCCCCAATATCAAGAAGATACCATTAACATCATTAGATTTGTTGACTGGAGGATAACCAAGACCTTGATGTCTAGGATTTTCCTGAAACTGTACTGGTTCTAGAATTCCTTGCTCGTGTATCCCTAGTCCTTTTCCTTGATACTGCATGCTCTGACAGATTTTGTTTGTGATGGGGTATTTTTTGTTTTGAAAGCAAGATGCTAACCCATCACTGTGCATGTCAAAACTGTTACTTGGAATCTTCTCCTCTACATGAAAGCCTGATTTGATAAAAGTGGATGATCCTAGTTGATAGAATGTCTTAGCTTCATTGACATGTTGGATATCTTTGGTGTGATTTTGTGACATATCAAACTCAGATGATTCTAGTGGTGCTTCCAAGTCAATGTTGAAACCATCTTTATGGTCATTGTCATAGAGTCCAATGAACTCAACTATAGCTTGATCATTTGCAAATATGTTTAGAGTAGGAGACTCTTGTTCTAGAGGAATATCATCTATGTGTCCAAAGGAAGCAAGTGTCTCATTTTGGGAAATGGATGCATTTGGTACTTGGATAGGGTCATCTTCGAATTTTTGATCATGAATCATATAAAGGTCAAGGAGTGGATCATTTTGGACTTCTTGCTCAATAGTAGTGTCTTGATCAAAGACAGGTTTGTCTTGAATGATATGGTTGGGAATGGAATCTTGATCAAGGATAGGTGTATTTTGGATGCCATGATTATCTAGAAGGACTTCTTGGATGGACTTAAAGATAGGGTCATGGGATAGACTACCTTGATCTTGACATGAAGGTGAAGCCATGAAGTCATGCTTTGGAATTTCCATTTGACATGTATCCTTAAGTTTAGTAGATGGGATGTGACTTTGGAGACTATGAATATATGTATTTTAATGACAAGATGTAGATTGAGATGGAGTGGCTTCGAAGGGATTAGTGGATGAAGGACTAGGATAGGACATGGAGGCTTAGAAGGGATTAGTGGATGAAGGACCATGATAGGATGTGGAGGCTTGGAAGGGATTAGTGGAAGGTTGGTTTCCCTTGTCAAGGTTAGGATAGGTATGACTAATAGATGTTTGTAGTGGATTAATGGAAAAGATTGTGTCAAGTGACTCTAGATAGTGAGGACAGATGGCTGAATGACTAGGACTTATGGATTGTTGGTAGGAAGGGTATGTAGGTAGTTGACCATGGGTTGACGTTGGTTGGCATTTGGATTGGATAAATTATTTTTTCAAGTCTATGGCCTGTTGGCATTGACCATTACAGAGTAACTGGTATTCAACTTGACTAGCAAGCATATCAAGGTAAATTGTAGACATGGTGGTGAGGTTATGATGAAATGTGATATGAGTTCTAAGGTATGACAATGCAAAGAGTGACTTAAGTCTAAGGTATGCAACCTAACCTATGTTTTTGAGATTTTTTGAATATAAAGGATGAATGTATGCAACTATTTTTTTGGTATTTTCTATGCGAATAAGGTATGTCTAGGATGACACTAGTATACGATGACGGTATCTAAATATGCAAAGGTCTAAGCAAGCTTCTAAGGTAATCAATTTTTCAAACCTAAGATGAGGCTACCAACTACCTAAATTCTAACCAAAGTGTCAATTTAGCTATGTCAAGGAACCAATGTAGGACTAGGATCAAAGATAAGTTAAGTTTCCTAACTAGACTGATGAGCTAGGAGGACTCTCCGTAGGACAAAGGCTATGATGACACGACTAGGTTCAATGACAGATTTCGTTGACGCTATGATTTTTTTAGAGTGTAGAAAGTGGACTTATTCTAAAGTTTGTAATAGTGAAAACCATTCTTATGGCGCTTTGGATAAGTACCATGATGAAAACCTAGCAAATAGGCATCATGTGTAAGAAATTATCTATGTGGACTATTACAATTGGGGGAAAGTTGTCTCATCTCCCATACCCTTCGTATGACATTTATTATGACATTTCCATATATCCATCTAAGCCCTACCACTCATGCCCATTTTCCCACCTACTTTGATCTTGATAAGGACTGGGGTGCAAACATAAATCGTGCTTTGGAAAAAAATTTGACATGTCTATCCTTTGGTCATACACTATCCATGAAATATCATGTCATAGCCTTCATAGCATTTTTTCAAACAAGTTATCCTTATATGAAATACCTATCGCATGCCTTGGTTTTTCCCTTGTCAATGGTCTAAGGATCTTCCATCATACCATCTAATCTTGAAAATTCATTCCAAATGCAACAAGCCCAATCCATACAATCTTTCTATGCATCCTAATGCATCATTCAAAACATTCCTTGGCTTTGTTTCTAGCCTTGCTGCAAACCTTGATTCTTTAGTCACATTATCATCATCCTCATGTTGTTTTGGGATGTGTCCTTCCTATGTCAAACAACATTGTCACCATCCTCATCACCTGTCAATTGGTTTTCAGCTTGACTAGGGGCAAGATCATGGTTGTCCTTGGATTCTTGTGCATGGTTTCTTGGTTGCTTGTAGGAATCATTTCCCTGTACATAGTCCACTTCCCTGTACATAGTCCACTACCCTATACATATTCCTTATCCCTATACATACTACCTATCCCTGTACATAGTCCACTTCTTTGTACATAGTCCACTAGTACCTTGTACATAGTCCTTATCCCTATACATACTACCTATTCTTGTACATATCCCTTATCTTTCGTATCCATCGCTTGTATATACCATTCATAATAAGTGGTAGTATTTCCCATAACCTGGAATGATTGACATCGAGTGCATTTCATATCCCCCATTTTACCCTATTCATAATCAATTGGTCTTATACTCGACTGGGGGCAAAAACTTGATGTGTGCCATATTGATTCTTCCATTGGCTATGTTGAAGACGTAAAACCATAGAAAAATCCACAAACATCACAAAATGACCTAAGAAAACACAAAACATTAGAAAAATTCAAAAAGACAAAAAAATCAAAAAAATTTGAAAATCCAAAAACAGAGTCAAAGTTAGTCGCACTTGTCAGTATTTGTTGTTTGTCAAACTATGTTGCCTCTGCGACTGGAAATAGGCAAGGACATCTGTTGATGTGCCCCCAAGGCATTAGGTTAGTCCATTTAGGTTTGTCTATATAAAATCATGATTCAATCCATATGTCTATATGACAAGTTCATTGGTCGTGTCGAACTACGAGGTCTCTGTGTGTATAACGTAGGCAAGGCCATCCATCGATGAGCCCCCGAGGCCACGCTAGGTCAGTCCTTTCGGGTTCATCACATTCACTATCACACATGTCTTTTATTTGTAGTCAGTCTTTTCAATCCAATTCAAGTCAAACTATGAGGTCTTTGCATGTATAACGTAGGCAAGGCCATCAATCGATGTGCCCCCGAGGCTGCACTAGGTCAGTCCTTTAGGGTTTTTCGTCACACATAGTCAATTGTCCACACATTGTATCATGTCATGCATCAATTTGGTGAACAAGTCAGTAATTTCTCTAAGTCAAATCAAACAACTTGCCAAATGAAACAATCCAAACAGATCAACTAATGTTTGCTACAGGATGTGTCCTTCCTGGAAACAAACATCATCAAAATAATCAACCATGTCTTGTTCAAGATGAGTCCTTCCTAAATATAGATATCCGTAAAACAATCTATGTCTTATATAGGATGAGTCCTTCCTGCATATTGACATTGTCAAACAATCAAACATAGCCTTACACAGGTTATCACATCAACAGCATCTAACTCAACGTCTTATACGATACATGTCTTTCTGAAACTAGGCTTTGTCATGCCTTATACAGATAGTCATAACATCGAAGCCAGACTCAAAGTCTTATCCGATATGTGTATCTCCTACAAATAGGCTCTATCAATCAATCCTTCTATCAATCAAAATGAATCAAACAAACAAGATCAAGTTTTGGCAAATATTTTACTGGCTTGTTGACTTTATGGCTTATTTATCTTATCATTTTATTTTGACTTGATGACTCGGAATTATGTTACTAGCTTTATCAAGGATGTCCCATGAAGGATTTAGAGAAGCAACGATGTATCATAATTCTATTTTCTTTGACTGTTGTCTGTCAACTATCTTTTAAATTTGATTTTGAGTCATGTCATTAGTTTCCTCAAGGATGTCCCATGAAGGATTTAGAGGAGCGATGACGTCTCATGACCTGTCTTTTATTTTGTTTGTTGTCTGTGGTTTGTCTTGACAACAAGACTGGAGCAATTGTGCCCTTAGTATGAGTTACGACAATCCTTTTATGTGACTGTCTGTTGTTAGCAAGTGGATGACCTTGCACACCTTGATCTATGTCATATCATGGTGTTTTTCTCCATTTGTATTAGTCCCGCCCAATGATGATAAAGTGCAACACCTTTTGTGATACAGAGAAACATTGAAGATTGCTAATACTAACATCCATGTCTTTTATTATTCATCTTTCTTTTCGCACTAACATTTCTTCTTTTCTACATCTTCACCACCCTTATCTATTTTCCTCTATCCTTTTTTCTTTCATCTTCTAGTTCTCTCATCAATTTCGAGAGCACACTCATGTTCTTTGAACCGCCTGTCCTCCCGAGGGGCATACCTTCACCTGTTTTACACTGGGGCATATTTCTTATCGATTTTCTTTGACACAATGCCGAAATGACATTGTATCAAAGAGGGGCAAATGTAGACACTAAAATTTGGTCTAAGCCTGCGACTTCAATATTCTTCATAATTCGTATTCTTCATGGTCATGATTAAATAATGTCAATTATTTAATTATTCACTAAAGTCTTCATTTCTTCTATTAATTAAATAATCTTAATTATTTAATTAATTCATACTTTTCTTTATTCTATCTGATTAATTAAATAAACCTTTTTTATTTAATTATGTTACTAATTAACCTTATCCTTCTTCTTCAATTAAATAAATTCTTATTTAATTTACCTCTATCATATTTCAACTATAATTAAATAAATTCTTTATTTATTTAATTATTCATTTAAATCCCTTCATCGCTTAATTAAATAAATCTTATTTATTTAATTATTCTTCAAATATCAAATCTTGAATTAAATGAATTATTTAATTCATGAATTCTATTTTAACGCATTCCTCTATATTTAGATAATTGTGTGAGTTATCTAAGTATTCACTTTTACTCGACTCAAAGATCTATTCAAATCACTCAGTTAACTCTTGATTTAATGTCTGAGTGGCGTTCTTGAGTAATCTCTTTGTCAAATCATTCAATCATCCAGTTTTAACTCATTTGCATGTAAATGCGGATTAATTAAATATTCCTATTTAATTAATTAAACCTTGTGTGTGCATTCGAACAAGAGTTGCTTTAATCCATCTTCATCTTTGTCATGCAATGATAATTCTTCTATTTTCGAATACCAAACTGGAAGATTAAATCATTTATTTAATCTTTAATTCTATTTCTAATTTATATCACTCATGTCATTACTAACTGTTATAAGAGTGCATGACTAATTAGTCAATCTCAACCGTTCGTTGATCTTTCAATCCTAACCTGTCGTTCGAATAATCAATTTTCTATAAATTGATCTGGTCTTCATCATTCCAATCTCTCGTGAAATCTTATGACTTTTTAGAGCACTTATTTTGAATCTTCGATGTTTTTCTAAATCATTATCATAGGCTATACTTGCACGAACTCTTGAAAATATGAGGGTAATTATACTACAACAACAAAATGGAGAAGGGCAATCGAGATGAATCATGGAAATAAGTACAAATTTGGTGAGATTGTTCAAGTTTTATTTACGTTTTTACTTTCCTTTGTTCTTTGTTGCTTAGCATTAGATTGCATTTATATTTGCGTTGCATACTTTCTTTTAATCTTTTCTGTCTGCACTTTCTAGACATTACACTAAGATTTCTAAATGCCTCATGCAATCATCCCATAAAATTTTATCTTCTTTTGTAGATATTGGGATTTGGATGGGCTGGCATATTTCAAAGGTATTTAGTAGAGCCATTTGTAATGTGGTGGCCTGCAAATCTGGTTCAAGTCTCCCTATTTAGGTATGCTCTTTTCTATCATGTTAAGAGCTCTAGTCGGTGGGCTTTCATGAGGCTTAAATTTACCTGCATTTATGACCATTTTCTGTAATGAAGTTTTTGTTGTCGACTCTTTTTTTGCCTCTTTTGTATCAAATTATTTCTTTGAAATCACCCTTCTGCTGTAATATATAGATTATAAGACTCGCTTTCCAAATTGGGCAGTGCAATCAATGTGTTTACAATCAGCTCATTAGAAAGTGTTTCTAATTTCCTCCCCTATTTTTCTAATCTCTTGTGCTTTCTTATTATTATGCCATTGAAAACTATTAAGACAAATTTTTATGCCAAGTATTGAGCGTTCTTTTGAAACAAGAATTCTGTTGCAGAACACTTCATGAGAAGGAGGAGAGACAAAAATGACACGTAACAAGGATCCAGTTCTTTCTAATAGCTTTAACATGCAACTTTGCTTATTACCTGCTTCCTGGGTATCTTTTCCCCCTGCTGACATCTTTTTCATGGTTGTGCTAGATGTTTCCTCGATCCATTATTGCACAACAAGTTGGTTCAGGCCTTCATGGACTACATCTGGGTGTTGTTGGATTGGACTGGTCAACTATCTATTCATATATGGGAAATCCACTGGCCACCCCCTAGTTTGTTGTAGCTAATGTGGCCATTGGCTTTGTGCTCATAATGTATGTGATTACACCATTGACATATTGGTTTGGTGTTTATGATGCTAGAGTGTTCCCCATGTTTTCCAAGGACCTCTTCACATCTACAGGATAAATTTACAATATTTCTGCCATAGTGGATTCCAACTTTCATTTGGATGAACAGGCCTATGAGAAGCATGGCCAGTTACATCTGAGCACATTTTTTGTTTTTTCTTATAGCATGGCCTTTGCAACATTGACTGACATGGTCATGCATGCAGTCATCTTCCATGGAAAGTAATAATTTCTCTCTTCCCTTTGCTAGATTGTTTATTTAGATTTGGAAATCATAGTCTTAATGGTTCATAATTTTCAATAGCAGGAACCTACGGAATCTTAGCATACATACCTTAAAAGACAAGAAAATGGATGTGCAAGATAGGTTTATGAGAAAATACAAAGTAGTACCAGAGTGGTGGTTTTTCGTAATTCTTGCCTTGACTTTAACAGTCACCATTACAGTTTTTGAATGGTTTAAGGATCAGCTTCAATTGCGGTGGTGGGGAGTGCTCCTTTCATGTGGCCTTGCCATATTCTTCACTCTACCAATTGGCATTATAAAGGCTACTACTGATGTAATGTCTCCTCCAAAGTGAGACATCCATATTCAGTAGATTAGCCTATCATCATGACCCTCATAGGCTAATGAAGAGGATTAGGGGGTCTTCTGAGGATGGTATCACTCCAGTGTTTAGTGTGGACCAACTTTGGATTTCATTCAAGGCTTCTAGGCTCAGTTGGCTCAACTTACTATTTGTAGTAAGTCAGATAGGGACAAAATGGGATCCCTACTATTTTTTAGTAAGGCATGTGATCGGATGGAGAATTATCAGATGAGTCCCCAGTTCAGATGGCGTGTTGAGAAATGATGAATTTAAGAAGTTATTAATGTTATTTGGCTCAAATAACATTAATTAATTAAAAGGTTATATTTTAATGTTATAACTTAAGCCTGTCAAAACATCATTAAAAAGGGGCCAAATATATGAATTAATTTTTTAGCACCAACTCCTAAGTCAAAGGAAATATTAAAAGATGCAAATAAATGATATTTTAATATTATTAAATTTCCTTTTTGGAGAAATTCAAATTTCTCATGAAGGTCTATATATTTTATTTGGGAGTTATTTTGGAGGTATTGGATTATGATTGTTGTTGACGAAGTTTTTGTCTGAGAGTGGAGGCCAAGGGTTTTCAATCTTCGTGCCATTGGAGAATGATACTTCTTCAGTGTTTGCAGCCATTTGAAACAGTGTAATATCTGTTGAATTTGGTATTTTGGAGGGCATCATTTAGATGTTCTATTGAGTAAATCGGAGAGACCAAGGGTTTTGATTTTTGTGTAAGAGATTCTCAAGTTTGAAAGGAGGTGATTGCAGATTGCTTTATTATAATAAAGATCATATTTAAGAGAGAAGTACGGCTGAGTATTTCTCAGCTTTTTATTGCAGTAGGGGTTGGCCTCATGAAGAGGGGCAATTTTGGTTCTTAAAGCTTCAAAAAAAAAAATCACAAAAGGGGGCGCCCAGCCATAGGGATTGCAGCCATACATTTGGTGATTAAAAAAAGCAGCCATTTGAAGGAGATCTGAACCTATTTAAGATTTGTTTTTTTGGCTGGAAGTGAAGAATAGCAATTGCATGTCATTTATTTATTTCGAGTATACTTGTATTTGCCTTGTTCTGTTGAATATTGATCAAATAAACATATATTGGAGGATCTATTATCATAGTGATCTATATTTCTTTATGTTATGCTTTTCTAGATTTTTATATCAGAATTACAAAACACAAAAGAATAGAAAAACCTTTGTAAAACAACAAATACACAAAACAAAAAAATCAGCATTGAAAACAAGGGCACAAAGTGTTATATATTACAACTAATAAGGTAGCAAAGACTTGCATCAGAAAAAAGATAGTGATTATGCTGCAAATTCTTTCACAAGTGTACTTTCTCTTACTTTTTCCTTTGGATCAATGCAAAGCCTAGGCTTGAATGCCATTTCTGAATACATTTTTTGCTACATCTCCCCAGGAACACCAGTGGCCAATATCTGCTTCAAGATTTTTAGTAAAATCACCATTAGTCAAGCCCTAAGTTTTCTCCAAGACTTCAAACTTGGTCATTACATGAAGATCCCTCCATGCTCCATATTTATGGCACAAATGAACTTTTAGCATCCCATGCCATTTCTATGATTTAGTTAATTACTCTTGTTGTAATTATTGAGGATTCTCCTTCACATTTCTTTCATATATTTTAGTTATGCAGATTGTAGGGACAATTGTTGTTGCATTGGTATACATGGGAACAACATGGTGGATGATTGATAGCGTTCCCAATCTGTGCAACATAGATGCCTTATCAGATAAGATTCCATGGGTTTGTCTAGTGGGCCATGTGATATATGATGCATCTGTAGTTTGGGGATTGATCGGTCTGAGGCAAATTTTTGGAAACCTTGGTCCATATAGTGTTGTTAACTAGTCTTTCCTAATAGGAGCCATAAGCTCAATCTTGGCATGGTTTCTGCAAAAATTGTTGCCTGAAAAAACTTGGATGAAGTATATCAATATGCCTATACTTATTGGACCAACGTCACTCATGCCTCCTACAACTGCAGTGAATTTCTTTTTTTTAACTAAAAGAGGGGTAAAAATTTATTCAAGAACAAGAAAGATACAGAGAAGAAGGATAGGCCGCTCCACAAAGAGCTTAAAGAGCCCTATCAGTGTCCACTAAATGATCTAACATAGTAGCCATTTCAGGAGGCAATTGCCTCTTATCCACAATATTCCAAGCATTCATTTGATCAGAACCCCAATTGGCCAAACAATCAACAACTCCATTCCACTCCCTAGGAATGTGTCTGAAAACAACATAATCAAAAGACCCACACAACCAAAGAATATGTTTAATAACCAGTTGCAAGTGCCAACCAACACCATCAAACTGTTGTTTAGTAAGCAAAGTCACCACCACCTGAGAATCAGACTCACAAATGATCCTTCTCTAGCCTAAAACACAGCTATGCTTAACAACGCACAAGATGGCCAGAGCCTCCATAATATTATTCATTTGAAGGCCTTTATAAACAGAAAAAATAAACTGAATGTCCCCAGAACTATCACGACCAACCCCACCAATACCAACATGACTAGGATTTTCATGGGAAGAACCATTAGAGTTAATTTTGAAAATTCCCTATGGAGGATGGGTCCAACGACCCTCCCTATTGATTTTTCTCAAGGGGTTTCTACATCTATTCCTCATAACTTGACCCACAAATGGTGGGGCACCGCCTTGAAGAGGAAAAGTGAGGCGAGTACAAATAGTAACATCTCTAGGATCTACACCTCTAGAAAAATCACACTTCATTAAGATAGTCTCCCAACGAGAATGAACAATTTTCCATCACAAATGCTGAAAGACCATCTTGTACTATCTTGAAAAATCTTACGATTCCTCTCCAACCAAATATGCCAAATGATAAAAGAGGGACCCACTGCCCAGGCCACCTGAAGGAAAGAGGTCCTCACAAGGGCTTTCCCCCAGCAGGACCAAAACTCACCCAAAGAAGAAACATGCCAACATGATTGACCCGAAGCAGTCCACTAGAAGTGCCAAATCTCCTTAGCAAAGGAACACTGAAAGAAAAGATGAGAGACAGATTCCACATCGATACGACACAAAACGCACATTAAGGGACCTTGGAATCTTCGCTTACATAAATTGTCCCACGTAAGGCACTGATTATGAGTAACCAACCACATAAAAAAGTTGCACTTTGGCCAAGAAAATTTACTCCAGACCTGCTTCCACCAAGGAACCTCAATATCTCCAAACATCTGCCTAAGAAGCTCTAAGTATCTAGTAGAAACGAAGTATTTTTCAGCTGAAGTACTACCCTAGGCCAAAACATCTTTCCCAAGCAAAGAGTTGCACTCCCAAGAAGCAAGAATCTGAGCCAACTCATTCGATGCTTCGCTGAACCACTCGACAACCATTCACAAGGGTCCCTCCATCTGTACCCCATAGTTAGGCCAATGTTTTGAACACACTTATAATGCATAACCTTATTCCAACTAGCTACTATAAAGCAATCACAAAGGGGCTACATATGTGGATACATGGAAAGCAGAGGAGGATTACCATCCCAAGAATCTGACCAAAAAAGAGCTTCAGAACCCCGATTGCAGATCCAAAAAAGACCCTTCTTAACCAGCTAAGCCTCAGTTTTCAGAGTGTGTCAAATCATAGAGCCCCTACCTCCAAAGGATAGCGGCCAACATCCAGTTGATCTACACTAGATAATACTTGTGTCTAAGAATCTGAGCCCAAAACTGATTCTGACTTGTGCACCATCACCAGTATAATTTGGCAGCTAGAGCCTACCCATTCTAGATAGTAGATTGAAGACCCAGATCCCCTTCCTTCTTTGGATGACATACAACTTCCCATCAAACTAAGCTCCACTTAGAAGTCTGCAAATTACCACTCCAAAGAAATTGGCATGAGAGAGCACAAATTCTTTAAGAAAATAAACAGGAGTTGCCTGAACAAAACTTCTGTAAATAGGAAGAGCTTGAATCATTGATTGAAGAAGGGTAACCGTAGCAGCAATGGAAAGCCATTGATGAGTCCAGTGGTTAACTTTCCTACACAGCTTATCAAGTAAGTCCTGCCAGAGTGGCCTTGATACCCTACCAACAACAAGGGGAACACCTAAATAAAGCAAGGGGAGAGACCCAATTTGAAATCTCAAAATATTAGCAATCCTCCTCTGAATAGATTATGGGGTATTAAAAAAATAGATTGATGAATTGTGATCATTGAATTTTTGACCCAAAGCAGCTAAGTAAATATCCAACGTCCACCTAAAGGATTTGGTTTCATGAATGCGAGCAACTCCCATAAGAGCAGTATCATCCACAAACTAGAGATGAGAAAGCCTAGGCAACCCATGACCCCAAGTCCATCCCTGAATCATGCCCTGAGAAACCTAAGACTTAATAAATCTGCCTAAGCCTTCAACCAGAATAATAAACAAATAAGGGAAGAGAGGATCTCTCTGGCGAAGACCCCTGGAGGCTCCGAATAATGTCGAGGGTTCTCCATTGAGAATAATAGAGAAGGATGAGGAAGTGCCACAGTTCATAGTCCAGCTAACCCACTCTGAGCTAAAACCAAAGGCTATGAGAATTTTTTGCAAGAAGCTCCACTTAACTCTATCGTAAGCTTTGGCCATGTCAAGTTTGATGAACATAGATTTCTCCTTGGAGACCGCCATAGAGTGAATAGCTTCAAAAGCCACTACCACCCCATCTAGAATTTGTCTTCCTAGCACAAAACCCCCTTGCTCATCAGAGATTAAAATGTGGAGCTAGGGTTTAAGACTCTCAACAATCAGTTTGGTAACAATTTTATAAACAACATTACACAACGCAATAGGCCTAAAGAAATTCAGCCAATTAGCACCATCGTTTTTAGGAATAAGAACAAGGAAAGTGGAGTTCATGGCCTTAAGTATTTGTTTGTTGCAATAAGATTCACGAACCACCTCGAGCAAGTCTAAATTGACAATATCCCAAAATTCCTGAAAGAATTCAACAAGAAACCCATCCAGGCTTGGAGCTTTACCCTTACGCATCCCAAACACAGCCTCCTCCAACTTAGATAGAGAGAGCGGATGCATAAGAGACTCATTCATCTGATTAGTAACTAGAGAGGGAATACAGGATAGGATTAGAATCTCTTGATCCACAGTTGGAGGCGAGTCTTCAGAGAAGAGTGCATCATAATATTGAGTGGCCTCATGTGACAGAGCTAGTAAAGAATTCAATTGATCACCTACAACATTAACTAAACAGGATATGTAACTCTTGTTATGACGAGCCTGCATCGACTTGTGGAAAAAAGTTGTATTTCAGTCCCCTTCTTGAAGCCAATCATTATGGGCTTTTTGTTTCCAAAATAACTCCTCCCTAAGTTCCCATTCTTCCAATTCGCTAACAACTTGTGACTCAACTTTTCCCAAGTCTTCTGAAAGGCCAAGATTCCAAATTTGACGAGTGATAGCATTAAGGCGAGCCTAAACATCCCTCTTCTTAACATAAAGGTTACCAAAGCATGACTTGTTCCACTGTTTAAGATGTCGCTTAACAAATTACAGTTTCTTAACAAAGAAATACATGGCGGTACCATAAGCAGGGCTTCCATCCCTCCACCACTGGGCCATTAAGTCATGAAGGGAAGGGTCCTACAACAACATAAGCTAGAACTTAAAAGGAGGATTTTTTGGAACTACCATAGAAGAAGCTATAAATTTGATAGGCCAATGATCAGAACCCCTCCAATCAAGAATTTCAGAAGTAGTACTCAGGCTACCACCAACCCAGAAGCAAGAAACAAGAAACCTGTCCAACCTCTCAAAGATTTCCCTTACACCACTCCTATTATTCCAAGTAAAGATTCCATTACATGGTTTAATATCAATTAAATTCAGGCGGTCCACATTCTCATGAAAGAGCACAGATGAAGGGCTCAAACGAGGAAAACCCCCCTTTTCTCCTCCAAACATAACACTGAATTGAAATCCCCAGCCATAACCCAAGGAAGAAGAGGAGAAGTCTCTCTAACATACTTTATATGCGACCAAAGCAATGTTTTTCCATGAAACTCTGTTGGAGCATACACATTAGTAACCAAAATAATCTCACCCGATTCCAAACTAGAAGCAACCAAAGAAAGAGCAAAGGGGATAGAGATCCACCAAAGTGGGACTATCTTCCTCAGATCCCAGAAAAGGGCCAACCCACTAGAAGTACCCACAGCTCCAATACATTGACACTAACGAAAATGCCAAACACTAGAAGCACACTGAAGCATGGAATCAACAAAAATCTTAGTCTCTTGAATACAAACAATATCCGAAGAATTAGCTACAACCAAATCATGAATAAACTTTTGTCGAGTGTTGCTATTCAACCCCCTAACATTCCAAGAGAGAATAATCATTAAAGAGATTGGGAGAAGTGAGCACCAATGGGCTTGACAACCCCTGATTCCACCAATAGATCCCCAACTGATTTAGTCTTCTCCTTATCCTTTTTATGACCACCTTTGGAAGAATTATCAAAGGAAACTTTCTTATGGGGACGCTACTGCAAGCCCAAAACCAGAGAGGACCCCCACCCATTGCTAGATGACTACACCTCTTTAGCTAAGTCTACCAAAACAATGTCATCCTGCAAGTCCGCTGAATCACCTAGATTCCCTAGCTCAGAAGTAGAAAAGGGAAAACCAAGTTGTGGCCCACTAGGTGCACACTAAAGAGTATGCTCTTGCTCTGGCACCACATCCATACCCACAGTCGCTGCCCCAAAAGAACCATCCACCAGAATCCCTTCTTCTACATCGAAAGTGTCTAACACCTCAAAATGATTAAAACCTTCATCAACCTGTTGATCCTTTAAGGATCTTTTATGTCCCATCCCTTTAGCCTAAGACTTAATAGGCATGAAACCATCCTTATCATGGCCACTGTCTTTCATAGGGGTCTTTCCCTTGTCCCCATTATTTTCCTTTGGAGCCGAGGATGAAGGAGAGGCACCAACAAAAGTACTAGCACCTTTATTAAATCTAGGACATTGACGCTGAAGATGGCCATATTCATGGCATGCCCGACAACGGAAAGGGAGAGACTCATAATCAAGCTGTTGAATCCATGATGAAGAGCCTAAAAAAATTTCCAAGGAATCTAGCAATAGATTATTTAAATCAATCTCAGCACATATGTGGGCAAAGGTAAGTACCTTATTATCCAAGGTTTACTGAGAATCACAACCGGCTTTCCAAGCAGAGCAACAATCTGTTGTAGAATATCTTCCCTCCAAAACTCTAAAGGAAGTCGTGGCAAGCAAACCCAAATAGGTACCTTTGAAGGCATTTCCTTTGCAAAATTGAATCTTGATGCTAGGGTTTAATGAACAAACCCACATGATTGTAGAAATATGGGCCTCCCTAAAAAACCCGATTTCGCTCCGACATGTTGGAAAAGACAACCACGAAGTAGCTATTCGTAGCAAGCATGAGCTCCATATCCCCCTCAATCTACTATGACCGGCGAATCCAGGCTTCCAATGCCGAGAAAGAGATGCAGATCCCAAGAAATTTACAGATCAATGCATGCTTGCTCCAATATGAAACATCCTCCATAACTGATTTTGGAGGAATGACTAAAACTGGCCGATCATGGTTTCGTGGAAGAAAACCGTTCACTTTATTTAGATTAGAGCTCGCCCCCACATAAAAAGAGTCAGGCTGCCTTGCATGCACTCTCGAAGAAGATCCAGGAGGCAACATAGTACCAACAACCACCAGGCTATTGGAAACCTGAAGCTCTGCCATCACCACACACTGAATGAACACATCAAAAACCCTCAAAAAAAAGCAACAAAACAAATCCTGCACAAACCTCGACGATAACAAAACCAAACCCCTATCAACAACCCACACACCACAATCCACACTCCAAAAACCTCACGCTCCACTAGCTACACTAGCTACGCACCACAATCCACACGCCACAACAAAACTACCCAAAAGCAGGAGAAAACATACAAAATTAACAAAGGGAGGCCCCATCCATGGCTAAGGCTTGAAAGCCCCAGTCCCCAACGCAGCAACAAGACTTCCAAACACCATTCTCTCAGTTTGCCAAAAATCGTTTAAATAAAATTTTCCAAAGTGACAATATGACTTAAAAGAGATACATCCGCGACTGCAGTGAATTTCACTAGCTAGTTGATTATGGGATTTATTTATAGCTTTGTGATATACAGATATCACAGATAGTGGTGGCAGAGATAACTATGTACTTTCAGTAAGACTAGATGCAGGTTTGGCATTCATGGGTGTGCTTCTCTATGTTTGTTTGGGATTGGAGAGTGTGTCTTTAGAGTGGTGGGGAACGAATTTGGATGGTTGTCCATTAGCTTCCTGCCCAATTTCTAATAATATATTTGTTGAAAATTGTCCAATATTTGTTTAAACAGAGGAAAGAAAAAGTTTGTTTATGAACAATCTTCTTTTATTGGACTCTCTATATATTATTTTATAGATGTCTTTAAGTATGGTATCAACAAAATTACCAAATGGATTTAACATTGTAACTGCCTGCCACACACGAGTGGTTTGAGGACCTGTCCAATTGAATTTATTTTTGCATGAAGTCATGATGGATTGCATGGTGTCATGCACATAAGATAGGTAAAGACAGACCAAAAAAACAAACACCATTTTTCTTACATATAGTAAAAGAAATGGTGAACCACGTTAGGATTAGGTGTTGTAGTTTAAATATGGGAAAACGTTGCATTTTTTAATATTTGTAATATGTTATATATAGAAGGTTATATGGAAAATAGTTTTTTATTGTGGACGATTCTCAAGATATCTTAAGATGACATTATAATATTTGACATTTGCATTATGATTTATATGTAAGATTATCTATGTCGTATAAGAAGTGTAAGAATATTTATAATATTGTAAGATGTATAAGAGAATTGATGATGTGTGTAAGTGCATATAAGATGTGGATTAATTAGCGGATGAGGTTAGTGTTTTTGATTGGCTAATAATGGCATGTGTAAGAGCATCTTGTAAAAATCAAATTGGAGTGCTCAAGTTTGACGAGTACAATATTTGACCACGAGAATTATTTATTGTTTTTAAAAGTTGGTCTCATCATAAGGTGGGTGTTGGATCTTGTACCATGGACTTATGTATTCAAATTGGGTTTGGTCCATAATATTAAGAACTACTTATGATTTCGTAGATTGTCCTTGGCCTATTTATTATATGTTTGGGAGGAACTTTCTACACTATATTGAAAGTGTGTTATTGTTGATAGGTAGTTTGACATATTCAGCAACTCAAGTGAAAGATAGGTGCATCTCACTTCTCTTGAAATGAAATCAACTTTTCTCAAGGTCTATTATCACTAGGCACATGACCATGCATAATAATTAGTGACCTTTGTAATGTTGTTTCAATTTTAGGGACCTATGATGTTTCTAAGTGAATTCAAACAAATATGTTATTTATTGCACAAAATGACCAGTGTTTTCAAATTAAGTATTTATGGAAAATTGATTATAAACATTCATTGTATTCATAAATCACAATAATTAAACTATTGACAACAAACAAATACTTGCAATCATGAAAGACTTAAGATTTATAACATCAAAATACAAGTTTTAATCCTTAATCTAATCCTCTTATAACCAAAATAATAAAATATTACAAAAGATAAGGGTTTGAGAGAGAATGAGACCGTTTTTGTGAAGATAATGAATCTTACCCTATTGAGAAGACAAATCCCATTGAAAACCAGTTCTTGCTTGGCTAGTACATATAACCATGGACACAAGAAAGTGTGGGAGATTATGGACAATCAATAATAAAGAAAAATAAATTGACCACTATATACATGTGCAAATCAATTACATATAATCCTCACAACATTGAGTTCATAAGATAATTTATTCAATGCTTGTGGGATTTATTAGTTGCATACAATTCACACAACATTTAGTTCATAAGATATTTTATTCAATACTTAGTAGGAATTATTAGCATCTTGTGAATTATAGAATTGCACCAAAACAACATAATTGGTCAAGTTTAAAAAAATCATAAAAGAGTAAAATAAAATAGCTAACAATATAAAAATTGCATAAAAGAAAGGAGTTTTCTACTTGTGCTAGGGATCTAATGATTTATAAATTCAACACTTAGGGATCTCCTCCAAAACACACAATTTGACCAATTTGAGTTTATAAACCTCCTCTAAAGCACAAATTAACCCCTAAGGGATACATATGACCTAAACTTGAACAAAAATAGAATACAAACATGACCCCAATGCCATGATTAGAAATCACCTCAACCAAAGAAATTACCAACTAAATAAAGACTCAAACACTAAGACAAAGAAAATAAGTCAATAGAAGATCCAAAAAATGGTAAGTCCATGGAAATGGGGGACCAAAAAGGGGTCATAAGTGGTCATTTTTTTTTCTAAAATTAGGAAAAATTGATCTTGGATGAGAAATTGAAGATGGTTACACTAAACATTTGATCTTGACACAGGAAGAACAAGAGTCGTAGTACTCTAAATATACTTTTTAAACTACTAATTTGTTTTCAAAGTGATCGAGATTAAGGGGTTCAAATAGGGGGAGCACACAAAGTGCTCATGTTTTTGTCAAAAAAATATAACATTAACTTTTTTTTAGTATTTCAAAAATCACTTTAGTGGAAAATTAGCTAGCACCATGTAGTGTATGCCTATAGATTTTGCTATTTTATTAATGAATATATATTTTGTTAGTACTTTTCAAAGTGGACAGATCCTTAAAAATGAAAAATTGAGCATGCTCCCACCTATTTTTTTGGACTATTATATATGGTATGCATATAAGGAAAACATAGATCCCATGAAATCTATTGAATGAGCTATTAAGAATATGCATAGACCATTGGGAGCTAAAATTTTACCATTGCATGGTGACAATCATTTTCATCCTTTATCACTAAAAGCACATTTGAATCCATGCCCTTGAGATGAACTATTTTTGGGTGAGAAAATCCCTTGGACTAGTTGTGGTGTCAAATGTGGTCATTAATGGTACCATGGGTCATGTAGAGAGGTAGGTGGGAGTGAATAATAAAAAATACAAGTTACAAAGTTTTAAGGTTATTAGGGATCAAGGATGCCTGATACCCATATCACTTTTTAGGGATCAAGGAGCAAGAGTATTTCATACCTCATGTCTAAAGAAAACAAATAAATGTATCTCTATATCATCAAATATAAAAGGATACATGAAAGGAAATATCGAGAGTTAGGGATCAATGATACTATAAGAGAGGGGGACCACCGTGTGCAAGACCCCAGGTCATGGAGGGTCAAGATACAAGAGGCTGCCCTAACTTACCTCAACTAAGTGCAATGTTTAGGGTATGAGGATGAGAATGATGAGGGCTATAAAGTCTTACAACCACTCTGCAATCTCAAGTTTCAAAGTGGGACTAGGCGAGCCGGTTTTCAGGTTCAACACTGCGCCTCAGGAAGCTCTCTGCCTGAGGATGTAAGTGTGATCCCTAGACGACAACGCAATGCGCTAGCATCTGTATGGCTAGACAACAATAGAGACAAGGTCAAACCTATCAAAACAGGATAACAACCCAGTTGACTAACTAAAGGGCCAGAATGACACAAGCAAGTAAATAAAGTATTCTCTAATATTATAAAGCAGAAATGCAAGAGTGAAAAGGGCAAGAATGATCTCACCAAGAAACTCATTCACCAGTTGGTACTCTGAGAAGCACACACACCTACCAAGGAAAAATTTAGTGGCAAATCTTCGCCAATTGGCGAATGATTGAAATCAGGAACTCCAAAAATGGTGAATAGTGCAAGCTAAAAAGGATGCTGAATTGCCAGGTTTTTACAAAAAAATAATTTCATCTTGATTAATTCGCCTATGCATTATTTTTTAAATGATGGATCATTGGAATTGATTCGCCAGTAGTTTATACTATAATTACAAACATTAATTATATTCGCTAGTAATATTATATTCCTACCATTAATTTTGGGGCAATATCACCACTAATAATAAATTACCATTTAATTGTAGGGATAGTTTAGCCTTGAATAGGGCTTTTATTTATTGCCATTGATTAGCTTTTTAATCAGATGGATACAATTGATTTCGTGACCTATATGCATGTGCCTTTTAAGAGGCTTGTTGAGGCCCAATTTTTTTTTTGAGCCACACGATTAGATTCCCAAACCCCGTGAAGGGGCGTTTCCCCCTTGACCCCCAAAAGGGGCCAACTTTGCCGCCTTGAGCCCCGCAAGGGGCACTGCCCCTTGACCCCACCGGTGGCTGCCGCCCCCGGGCCCCTACTTCAATATTAAAAATAAAAATAAAAAATTGGGGGAACTGCTCCGACTAACTATGCAAATTTTTAAAGGAGAGATTCACCATTGTAATTAATCTTTTTAGTGATTATTCACTAGGATTCACCACTGTGATTATTATTTTTACCAATTATTCATTAAGATTCGCCAATATTTTATAGATTTTTTAAATAATGTGCATAGATTCATCAAGAAAATTAATAATTTTTTTAAATAAGAGGGAAATATTCACCAAGATTTTACACCTTCACTGAGGTGGGGTTTCTTAAAGTTATCCCTGACACCTACACACAAAAAGAGGGAAAATGTTGGGTGGTTTTATAGGGGCCTGCCTCAATCAGACCCTTGTTTAGGTGTTTCCACCTCCACAGACAACAAAGGAAATGAGATAAAGGAAATAATATAGTGAAGAGATTACAAACACTACAAAGCAGTATTGTGCTACTCAAACAAGTGATAAAGGAGAGGAGAGGGAAGCTTACCACCTCCACCAAGAGCACTCAAGGTTGCTTGGAGGAGAAATGAGAGTACTCGAGCCTTTGTTGCAATGGCATGGTATGAAACGTGCTCTACCGATGTGATGGAGTGAGGATTTTCTACAATGGAATGCTTGGATGCTTGAAGTGAGTGAGAAAGTGAGCTTGTGGAGTGATAGAATGGAAGATTGAAGTGGTGTAGAAGTTTTGAAGAAGTTATGAAGAGTTGGATTGAATGTTGAAGGGATGAATTTGAAGAAAGAGTGGAAGAAAATGACCATATTCGGGTCAGTCAGCCGAAGGGGGCGTTACAACTTCACCTCCAATGAGAAGAGTAATGCCTATGCAGGTTTAGCCACATGAATCTGCAAGGGACGTAAGCACGCAGTGCGGACGTCTACACGTCGCGCAGGCATCCTCGACAGAAACTCCTCCACCGACGCTCAAAACAAATGCCAAGTGGGATGCACGCAGTGGGCTTAGGTGGAATTAAGCCTCTGAACTTGGTTTTCTAAGGTGGATAAAGGTAAAAATGGGATTTGCATAGGAGATGCAAATTCACTCTTATGCATTTCTCCCCCGCTTTAGCGAGCACGAATACTGATGAATGCTCAGTAAAGTAGATCAAGAAGAGTGTAACATTAGTGACATATACCTGAACTGTCGAGGAAGCAGACCATGATTCGACGAACTTGAAGGTGTAGGAAAAACAAAGGATATCATAGCTGCTTGGAACTATGAAGTTAGAAAAATAAAGCATCTTACGGGCCTGTAGACCTACAAGGAGGCAACCCCCAAGATCTCTTGTATGAAGGAATCCCTGTGAAGCACCCTACAGGCTCTTAGTTCCATAGGGAAGGTATTCTCCACGAACTCAAGCATGAAGAATACCCAAAGTTCCCTATAGGTTCTTAGTCCTATAGGGAAGGTATTCTCCATGAACTCAAGCATGAACAACACCCAAAGAAGTGCCCTATAGGCTCTCAGTCCTATAGGGAAGGTATTCTCCACGAACTCAAGCATGGAGAACACCCAAAGAAGTGCCCTATAGGCTCTTAGTCCTACAAGAGAGCCACCCCCAAGATCTCTCACATGGAGGACGCTCAAAGGAAAGCACCCTACAAGTTCTTAGTTTTGTAGGGAGGTATCCCCCAATATCTCTCGCATGGAGGAAACCCGATAAAGCGAAATCCGCAGAATCAGGAAGTGGTGACACATCTACCTACAGATAGAACATGTCAAAAGTGGCAATGTAGGCAAATAAGTGGATAGTCACACAAACCATCAATAAGTAAAACTTTCAAGGGGTTCCCTCTGGAACCCTTCAAAAGGAGAGGGGTCCACTCAAGGGATGCATTGTTTGAAGGGTAAGGTCTAGTTAGGCTGCCCCCAAGCTAGACGCAAAAAGGCGAATGAAATGAGTCTAGTCGGGCTACCCCTAGGCTAGATGTGAAAGAATTCCATTCAAAATGGATACTTTGGTAGAAGGGTCCCTTGGGAACCCGCTGTGAGGAAGAAGTGGGTTCCACTCAAGGGACACACAATTCAAAAGCATATGTTCTTCTTAGAGCAATTCGTCAACAAGGAATCCTTTTGAAAGATGTTCGCTTCATCAAGGAATTCAAAAGGAAGGACATACCCTTGTGCGAGGGAAAAATAAAAGTTGTTCCCACTTTGGAGGAAGGTCTTCAAGTCCTTTCTTTATGAACTCGTGATGGAGGAAACATGTTCCGTTAGGGTTTCGTGTTGAGAATGTGATTCTAAGGAAAAATTTGTGAAGACTTTCGAGAAAAGATTCATTGTCAACAAATTCATTTTCTTAAAATCAAAGTGTTGAAGAAGAGTGTTGTCACACATAGAAGGGACAACTCAAGAAAAGAAGAGAGAAAGAAAAATACCAACAAAGGACACAGGGGGATCTCCTTTAGCGGGGTTAGATATGTCCGAGCTCATATAATAATAGGTAACCATAATGCAAGGAAAAAGATCATCAATCCCCAACCAAATCAGGAAGAATGCATCAAAGGCAAAGTGAAAATAAAAAAAATTGGGTCAACATGGAAGGGAAGCCTAAATTCCCCCAACGCTTTGCATCATCCCTAATTTAACGAAAGTCGAGCACAAAAATGGAAGAATGATGATACAAATAGAAGAAGGTTTACGACACAAAAACTGCGCATGTATCCAAGCACCAATAGGGGTGATGAGGGTCATCCAGGCACACATAGCACAAGCACGATGAAACACATCACAAGACACACACACACAAGATCAAGAAAGGGCCTCCTCCTAACATTGATCAACCAAGAGGTCATTTGCTTCCCAATATAAATCCTCATAAGGGGAGGGAGGACGAGCTTGCAATGTTGGGATGCTAAGAGGAGGAGCATCTGACCCTCCCGTAACAAGGGCTAAGGAAGAGGGCCCCTCGAGGTCCTCTCCACCGAGCTCTTATGGAGTCAAGGTCAGTGATTTCACGAAGATCACTGACAAGGTCGAGACTTCATCCTTGAAATTAAACATGCACCCCACAGGAGCACCATGCCTAATTTTAGCGGATGGGATGGGTTGTGCCTGAGGTTCACCACTAAGCTCACCGAATGACTCAGGAGTGGTGACGAACTCAGGGGAGGTCGGGATTGGTTCTGTCACAACTACAAAACAAGTCAGCACAGGATCACCTTGTGAAGAAGGTGGGATTCTCTTACGTCCTTCGTCGCTAGAAGGACCACCCTCCACCTCTTTCTTCGTTGGAGGAGATGAACTCCCCACATACAGAGCTAGGGGTGCAAAGGAAGAGGAAGAAAGAACTACAGCGGATACAACCAAAGCATTAACCATATCCATGAGCTTCGGGAAGGGTTGGATATCCAGAATGAACATTAGCAAAGGTGGCTCCACAGAAGGAGTGATGAACACTTGCACCCATTTAGGGTTAGGTGCATTTGTACTCACAACGGAAGTTGGGAGCAGTACATGACCAAACTAGAGAGAAGAAGGAAGGGAGGAAGAAGACACTACAGGGGGTCTTGAAGTAGGAGCGGTCATTCCTTCCTCCTATTGTGAGGCAACATGCTTGACCAGGAGAGCCTTTTGCTGGTGCTTGCGTTCATGTGCAAGGAGGTTTCTACAGCTCTTGGAGTTAGAGGCCAGAGTTTGCAAAGGGACAAAGGGTTCCTCCTCAACCATGGGAACGTCCACCATAGTTGTTTTAGGCGAAGGAATAGGTTCCTACACGGGAGCAAGAGGGATAGGCTAAGGGGCAATAAGACGAGTTGACCTGAGATTCTTGGCACTGGGCCTCTTTCCACTCATTGCCTTAGGAGCAAGAACAGTAGGAGGCCACAGATCTAATTCTCTACAAGAACCTTTCTTTCTATCGTATAAATAATACCACAGTCCAGGATATTTATTAGGGAGGTCTGCAATCTTGATCTTGGGCCTATGCCAAGGAGGGATCATCAGACTCAATGGGTAGCCACTGAGCTTGCTCATCTAGTACTCTTCCTAGGAAAGGGGAGAGGATGAGGCAATCTGGGGAAAAGTCACCTTTTCTTTTCCTTTGTGAGAAGGAGAGGAAGCTGGTACGGGCTTCTCTTCTTTCTTTGGAGAAGAGGGAGTGGTTAGTGTAGCCTTCTCTTTGCCTTTATGGGAAGGAGAGGGAGCTGGCGTGGACTTCTCCTTCTCTTTCAGGGAAGGAATAGTAGTCGACACGGGCTTCTTCTCTTCTTGGGAAGAGGAGGCAACTGATTGTTCTGTCACAAGAAGGGTTAGCTCTGGCTCCCCTTTGCCCCTAGTTTTATACTTCACATAGTTCTTGTAAAGTAGGTCCATTCTCGGAGGAAGCAGACCAACCGGGGAAGGCCAAAAGTGATCCAATGAATATCCACCATGAGACACCAAGGGCTAATAGCCAATGACATGCACTACATGCATGACACCCTTGTGGGAAAAAATTAAACATTTGTGGATAACTGAGGCAACCCCATTCATGGAAGCTAACCAGGGAATGCCCAGCTTAGCTCTGAACAAATCTGCCTTAGGGATGACATCAAAAATCATGTCGATAGTTCTGGGTCCAACAAGAATGAACAAGGTTATCGATCCATAAGGTTTAAGGCACATACCATCGTGTGTACGGATAATAGATTTTGTTTCTTCATATTTTTGCTTTTGCAGTGAATTTAATACCAATGTTTCTTCAGTAATAATTGTTGTCAGTGAGATTGCACCTGAACGCTTGAATGATTAAATTCAACAATCTGTTGAAACATGGGAACTATCTTCAAGTTGTGGGTATTCTGATGGCAAAGATAGACCTCTAGATTCTAGGCTGGTTCCTATATGATTATCTGATTATAGACTTGAAACTTTGATGGGAAAAGGAAAAAACTTAATCTAATGAAAAACTGGAAAAGTTGAATTGTGGTGATGTACCTATTTGATTTAAAGAAAAACATATTAACTCACAATCGACTCATCATGAAGCTTACTTTCACAACTCAGATTGAACAATTTAACTGCATTAATGATTCACAGACAGGCCTGATAATTCACTCTTTATGAAGGAAGGATTTACTTTCACAACCTAAAGATGTGGATATACTTGAGACACAATTTATGACCTGCAACTAAGATTGTTTCTTCATGTACATGCATTCACGAATGTTGACAGAAATTTAAAGGTTATGATATCAAACACATTAAATTTGTATCCCAAAACATTCACAAAACAAGACACCTGAATCTAAGAAGGATAATATTCAACTTGCAATGACAAATGAAGGAATTCTCTACAAATGATACTCCAAGATAACCTATAAAGACTGCTGCAATATCTATTAAATTTTGAAAAGTTGAGTTACAAGATAATTCCCTTTGCAGAATGCAAAGGCCGAAAAACAAGAACTAGAGGAAAAAGATAAAATTTTTCCAATATATACAATGAGAATGCACTCCAAGTGCATGAACCTGAAACTGAAAGTCAAATTTAGTGAGAAAATGATAACTCCAAGGAAAATCCATGAGCAAAAGGAAAAATCCCAAAAAGAAGGCTCAAACTTATGCAAAAATGAGTGAACTCGGTCTCAAACTTGCAGTCATATGTGTACAATTGAATTGCAAGTCAAACTAGCTCCAAAATGCATGAAAATAGTACTGAAAGTGAACTGAAGTTGAAAGATATCACCAAAATATCTTCTCACAAGCAAAAGCAAAAAACCTTGAAAAATGGGCCCGCAACTGAAGTGAACTGAATCCCATGCACTGCAAACTCCAACTCATGTCATGCATGATCAAAATATCTCGTAAACTGATGTGAAATTGAGACAAAATGCCAATAATCTCTATGTTTTGCATGAATTTAGTCTTTAAATTGATATCAACCTTCAGTTGGCCTTCACTTACATCCTTTACATGGACTCAAAAAGGCAATCATTTGATTAAATATTAAAAAATAATCATTTAATGATTATTTTAATATTTAATATCTATTAAATCCATCCATATTCAATATACGTTAAATATTAAAGTAATAGTTAATATTTCCTTTAATATTTAATCACATTGAACCTAACTCCATGCAAGGATGAAACAAGTAAGAGTAAAATGAATGACAATTCATAAGTCACGGCAAAGGAATTATTAGATAAATTGACTATGAAAGTCAAGACCATGGTTATTATAATGTGAAATGATTTATTTAAAATCAAGTAAAAAATGTAATTGACTCGAATTAGGGCTTTTGGACAAAACCATCAAACCCTAAGTCTCCTCTTCATTTTCTCACTTTGCATTCTTGAAATAACTTGCTCAACAACTATGCCGCCATGCTTGGAAGGAGTTTTGAGTCTTCATCATTTTTTGTTGTTTCAATGATCTTGCTGAAGATTTCTACAGAGTAAACATGGTAAGTGTTTTGCTTCTCAGCTGTAACTTGGACTTGACCTCCATCTTTAAGCATTTTGCTGGTCTTATAGCCACGGCTGCAAACATAATATTCTGATATACTTTCCTCTTTCTATTATTTTGTTGTTCTTCAACTGTTCTAGGCCGCCATGAACGCCTTGAACTAGAGTTTTTATGAAGTTCGGGAAGTGAGTTTTGAGTTGCAACATGCCCGAATCTTCTCCATATTTCGCTGCTAGTAAGTCATTGTTCTCGCCTAGAAAAACTCTCAAGTCTTTTGTTTTTAATCAGCAAATACCTAGAAATATTGAGTATGCATAAGGAGAACAATGTATCTTTTGAAGCTGCTACCTGTCTACTGTTAAATTCATGCATTTTTTCCCATTTCCTATGCTAGTTGTGATTTCCCAATGGCCTCGGTTTCTACTTTGCTAGGTATTTCTTCAATTTTCTCAAGTTGGAGGGCTTC
Source organism: Sequoia sempervirens (assembly GCA_007258455.2). Taxonomy (NCBI): domain Eukaryota; kingdom Viridiplantae; phylum Streptophyta; class Pinopsida; order Cupressales; family Cupressaceae; genus Sequoia; species Sequoia sempervirens. Next base: position 135,740 of record VDFB02043104.1, read on the forward strand.
TCTATCTCTGTAGACCGTGACTCTTCTTTGATTTCATCCTTTTAAACACTATACTCGCATCCCCTACTTCTTAGAAAATATAAGCTCTTGATATTTAAATATAGCTTTATCCTTATCTTTATCTTAATTATGAAAACTAGTTGTTCATAACATATTGGTATATTAGCTTTCCACGGGCCCAGAAGTTGGGTAATCTGATATTGATTTTGAAACCCTGAAATATGAGACTATTGAAAAACATAAAATATATGTTATCAACATAAACACCAGTAAAAATCAGACTTCTATATCTAGTGAAATCAGCTTGCTATTCTGAATGTGTGAAATACATGTGGGCTAGAGATCAAGTCTACTTCAAAAGGTCTTCTCTTATCTTCTTGCATTGATATCCTGTCATGACTGTGTTTTATTAACATTGGACTGCTCTCTTTAGTATTATTCCAATTTGAATGATCAACATTTGTTGCCCTTGAGTGCTCCTAGATATACAAAGCATGACTGCCCCTCATTGAATTTACATGAATGTTGTGGTTGCTTTCTCATTGGCACTTTAAATCTTCTCATGTGATCCTTTAGAGGGAATTGTCATTCATTCTCATTTAGCACATATATATGGCTTGCTATATGCTCTCAGCCTTATAAAAATCCTCTGTGAGTAGATTTTGCTTGAAACTTCTTCTTTTTCTAGAGCATTATTACTGTACGCATTTTTGTATCATTATTTGCACAAAACCTGGCTTCCCTGTAGAATCATATGTCTTATTTTCCGTCTTTCAAGAATTTTGTGACCAAACCTTTGAATAATTCTTGTTTTTTTATTTGTATGCACTATACCCCATGTGCAAATGAAATTGCATTCTATAGCTCCATTCCTCCTCTTAAAATCTTCTTGGTATGGACAACTAAGGCAACATAAGACAATGTATGGGTAATCAAGCCTTCCTTTCAAACTGTTAGGACTACTAACACTATTTCCTTTGTAATTCCACTAACTCTTGCAAAACACACATTTCCTTTGCTATTCATTGAGCTCAAGCCTGAAAATCATTGTTATAAATGTTTACCACAACAAGTTTGCATTTGGAAAATAATGCTGCTCTACTTATATTTGTGCGATATCATGACTGCACCTTTCTTGTTTGAGATCTCTCTTATACATGACTCATCTGGTTGTTTGGTCAATTATCCATTCATGGAGATGGTCCGTGATAATATTTTCCTTGCATATGTGACTGTTCTTATGATGATGATGCTCTTTCTGTTCCTTTGATAAATAAATCAAAGGTTGCTCTTGTAAATCTTTCTTATAGACCTACAACTTACTCTTTTATCAACACTTTTTTATCTACTGCCTTCCAGTTATGCATTCACATGTGCTATCATGATGGTCATCCTTGAACCTTTGCATTCTTATGCCTGTAACCATCATTTATGACCATAATTTATTATTGATGGCAGATTGATTTTAGAAACACCTTAATCTGCATCATTCGTTTACATTGAGTCTGCACTTGATCATGATTACTATTTCATCATTGATGATAGCTTTTTGCAATGAATGATTGGTAACTGTTCTTGATATATTTTCAAATGATGAACAAGAGATGACTTACTCAATCTGTTTTATCAAGTTGAAATAAAGCTACTTGATCAACTATCTATTCATGGAGAATGATAATTACTTTTATTCCATATTGTTGTCCCCTATCACTGTTTATGAGCTGGGCTCAACCCTTTTGGGAGCCAAATTTCACACCACTCATAAGCATATCTGTTGATTGGAATGATGATTATACATGTACCTGCACACTGAACAAATGTGTTAGCAAAATAAAAGAAGCTGAAAGCTTTCCTCTTGAGTTTTATGCCTTTGAAATCTGAAATCATCTGATGGATGCCTGATCAAATGTATACTATATTTCTGTTGGTAGTGTAGGAATATGTATGATTTGATTTGCATTGCTCTAACCACACTTCTATCAACCTTGTAGGTGCATTGGAGCTTGGAGCTGGAGCTACAACTAAAGACCTCAACTTGTCAATGATTCGTCATTCCAGGCAATGACGAATCACTTTCTACCCTATGCCTTCTTTATTCTCAGTTGTATAGTCTACTTTACTTCATGCACCCCTTATTTGATTATAAAAATCAAATTGAGTTACTCCCACGGCTTGTGTGGGATTCTGGTTTGTACATTATGAATAAAACAACAAAAATTATGCAAACTTATGATATCATTTTGAGATGTTTTTTGCATAATATTACAGAAATTTACATTGTAATGAAACATTGCACAATAATGAGTACTTAGCAGAAAATTTTGAACAACTTGTGTACCTTTTGATTTGAATTTGCAATTCAGCTTTACTTGTTTGAGCTGGTAGTGAAAAATAGGTAACAATAACATTCACATGGCTCACGGGGTCATTCAAGACTCCTGTCACAATGTTACCATTGACGTGAGTGGGAATGTAGAGAGGCGAAGGTTTGTTGTTTAAGGGTAAATCCTGTGATGTAAATGTAACATCTGGCGAACTGGGTGCAAATGGAACAGTGGAAGTTACCGTGACCATATTAACATAGGCCTCAGGTTGGGTAACAAAATCAGTGGGATCAATAATTATGTTAGCAGAGTGTGACAAAAACAGGTCCGTGTATATCTACAATTCACTATTAGCCTTCACCACTTATTTTTTAGTGTTCTATTTATTCCCATTGAGATGAATGGTACCATCCTCAATGCGGTCCTATATCTCATGACGCAGCTACATACATCATTCGGTATCATGTCCATTAACACGATGGTACTAGCAGTAAGTTCTCCCATCATACCAATTAGGGTAGGGTTCCTTAATAGGCTTAGGGGTTGGTAAAGCTACGATCTTATCCTTCAATAGCTTTTGTATGATGGAAGTATAAGTAAGATTCTAACAACTTCGTCAACTTCCGGTTGCGTTTGAGGTTGTTGTCATCAACAATAGTTGCTACATTCGCAACGACTTTACCTTTCCCATAGATTGATACGATGGATTTTCCCTTAGAATGAGAATGCGAAGAGGATCCCCCGAATTGAGAAATCATCTACTGGTATTCTCGTAGGGCCGCACACAAGTGTGAGAAAGAAGGGTACTTCATAAGGGAAAACTTCTCTTGCCAAGGCCTTTGCAAGTTCCCTATGAACACCTTTTGTATGTTAGAATCAGGCAGCTGATACAAGATTTGTGAGAGGAGCGCTTGATAATGCGCTATGAAATCTGTGATCTTTTCATTATCTCCTTGTTTACATCAAACGATATTTGAAAAGGTCATCTTCGGCCCAATGTTCACATGGAATTGTCTAAGGAATTGATTTACAAGTTGGTTGAATGAGAAAATAGAATTGTCAGGTAAGGAATACCATTCGAGTGTTGTGTCCTTGAGAGATCAGGGGAATAGTTTATCCATCAACGCATCATGATGGAAGAAGTCAATGCAAAGGATTTTAAAGGCAGACACATGTGTCTGCAGATCTTCCTTTACACCAAACTTCTCAAATTTAGGGATCTCCATTCCTTGAGGGAAAGGAGTGTTCAAGATGGCAACTGACAATGGGCTATGTCAGAAGAAAGGCTGGAAGATAGGCTGGGTAGAGGCTTGGGAAAGGCTTGCTATCTGGCTCTGCATCTTACCCATATTCTGAAGCAGAGTGTTCAAAATAGGGTCGTTAGAAGATAGAGGGCCAGAGGAACCTCCCCCAGAACCACCATTGAGCCCACCTCTAGAACTACCACTAGTATGACTTCTGCCAAAGCCACTACCAAAGCCACCATCGCTAGTAGTGCTTCCATCAGAACGACCGCCATGACCTCCACTAGAGCTGCCTCCGCTAGCACCACCTTCGTTGCCGAATCCACCGCCACTACCAAAGCCTCCACCACTCAATCTGCCAAAACCTCCACCACTAGAGGTGACAGAAGGGGAAAAGCTAAAGCCCAAAGGGACCTTATTCACTTTGATAGTTTCAAGTTGCTCGGGGACAGAAGGGATATTGATAGAAGGGACCGCATTAGCCATGTACAAACAGAAGTGGGAGGCATTGATACCCCTAATTGTCCCTCACGCTCTTTGAAGGTGATTCCTTGTGCAAAGCTAGGGTTGCTCAAAGGAGTGCACGCTTTGGCAAGACCGAGGAGACTACTTAGAAGCTCTATGCCTATTCAATATTTACCCATCATATGTCTTAATTCACTAACAACCTGAGTGGCTCTAGCCATCTTCAAATTTCTTTCCAAGTGGTTTTCTAGGTCACCCAGTCCTTTAGCAAGGGCGGACACATATTCTGCAGGGATCTGAACGGCCTCATGCTTGTCCATTGATGATGGCATAGGAGACGCAGGGGGAGTGGGAATGTATTAGTTTTGTAAGTGAATCCCATCTCATTCCTCAATAACTGCTCCTACGTAGCCAAATTAACGACAAGACAAGAGAAAAGTCCTATAGAGAGACGAATCGAGACCTTCGTCCTTTCCATCGGAAGGTGTCGTACACTTCTCCTAACAATATACCTGGAAGTTGTGGATTGGGTTGTGATGCTCATAAACCTTCACAACTCTCAAGAGCACAACAATCACAAAGTAGCCAAGGGAAGCTTCAACACCAACAGATGAACAAACATTAGTTCACCAAAAATGTAAGAGAGGGTGACCACCACAGGCAAGACCCTAGGTCACGGAGGGTCAAGATGCGAGAGGGTTCCCTACAACTAAGTGCAATGTTTAGGATATGAGGATGAGAATGATGGGGACTAGAAAGTCTTGCAACCACTGCAATCCTGAGTTTCAAAGTGGGGCTAGGTGAGTCTGTTTTCAAGTTCAACACTGTGCCTCAAGAAGCTCTCTGCCCAAGGACATAAGTGCGATCCCTAGACCACAACGCGGTGTGCTGGCGTCTCTAAAGTGTGTTAGTGTCCATACGGCCAGACAACAATAGAGACAAGGTCAAACCTATCAAAATAGGCTAAAGACCCAGCTGACTAACTAAAGGGCTAGAATGACACAAGCAAGTAAATAAAGTATTCTCTAATATTGTAAAGCAAAAATGCAAGAGTGAAAAGGGAAAGAATAATCTCACTAAGAAACCTATTCACGAGTTGGTTCTCCAAGAAACACACACACCTCCACACAAAAAGAGGGAAAATGTTGGGTGGTTGTATAGGGGCCTACCATAGTCAGACACCCGTTTAGGTGTTTCGACCTCCACAGACAACCAAGGAAATGAGATAAAGGAAATAATATATGTGAAGAGATTACAAACACTACAAAGCAGTATTATGCTACTCAACCAAGTGATAGAGGAGAGGAGAGGGAAGCTTACCACCTCCACCAAGAGCACTCAAGGTTGCTTAGAGGAGAAATGAGAGTACTTGAGCCTTTGTTGCAATGGCGTGGTCCCAAACGTACTCTACCGAAGTGATGGAGTGAGGATTTGCTACAAAGGAATGCTTGAATGCTTGAAGTGAGTGAGAAAGTGAGCCTTTGGAGTGATCAAATGGAAGCTTGAAGTGGTGTAGAAGTTTTGAAGAAGTTGTGAAGAGTTGGATTGAATGTTGAAGGGATGAATTTGAAGAAAGAGTGGAAGAAAATGGTCATATTCAGGTCGATCAACCGAAGGGGGTGTTACAACTTCATCTCCAATGAGAAGAGTAACGCCTCTGGAGGTTCAGCCGTAAGAATTTGCCAGGGACGTAAGCGAGCCGCACGGGCGTCCCCGATAGAAATGCCTCCACCGACGCTCAAAACAGGTGCCAAGTGGGATGCACACAATGGTCTTAGGTGGAATTAAGCCTCCTAACTTGGTTTTCTAAGGTGGATAGAGGAAAAAAAGGGATTTGCATAGGAGATGAAAATTCACTCTTATACAGATACTAAGGAATTCATCCCATAATGCATGTTAAAGGATCGAGAGTTAGGGATATTTGATAATTCAATTCCAAAAGTGTTATGTTAAAGGTATTTCGACATCTCTAACTTCAAAAAACTAAATGTTAGAAGTTTGGGATCAAGGATTCCACAAAAATTGTGTCATAAATGATGATAAAGGAATGGATAAGACTACAACTCCAACAAATAATGTAGTGAAAAGGACTGTGAATTAGGGATCGAGGATAACAAGGAACTCATCTCACAAGGAATGTGGGTGAAAGGATGAAAAGAACTATGATTCTGAAAGGTAACTTAGTGTAAAGTGCCAAAATGTGAGGGTTTGATGAAAAGCATGTTAGTAAGCAAAAAAAGTGTGAAACTTTGACAAAGACAAGGGAAAAAGTAGGGGTCAAGGGAAAGGTGTGATATGATGGGAAACTTTGACAATTAGCACAATCTTTGAAATTTGAACAAAAAACCTCACACAAAATTTTTGGGATTTATTCAAATTCTAACACATGATAGGAATAGGGGGGATGAAGGAAACCAACACTTAGGAAATTTTGATAAATGAAGACCCAAATAGACATTTCTCGAATTAGTTATATGTGATGAGAAAAGGAGGCATAAATGCACAAAGGAGGCCATAAGCATGCAACTTGGATGTTGCCTAATTGGGTGCAAACAATACCTACAACATTACTACAACAAACAAAATGGCTTGAAGCATTAAAAACTTGGCACACAATGTTGAAAATCAAACAACTCACAGCAATATGCTAAAATGGATCAAATAGCTCACGCGGGAGTTGGGATTAATGATTAGTATTCTTATACTCAAAATTTATGTAGGTCATTTCATTATTCACATCACTATCACATTTGCTAGTCCATATAACTTAAACAATGTCATGAGCCTTGACACACAAAGAAGTTGTGTAGACCACCCAATCAAGACCTTATCAACACTCACAAGCCCACTACAATATAGGAGCTCCACCACATATAATGTTTGTCTCACCTACCTTATAGAATACATTATCAATAATGAGCTCACATGACACTTAATATCATTGATATTGTTGTAGCTCACAACCACATAACACATCTCTAGAATATTCTCATATTGGTGCCTTAAACCAATACAAATCAATCAAATGTAATAAATTGGGAAACAAGGTGCAAGGAGCAAATAGAGACAAGGTGACACCAATACAAATTATGATGATTGCAAATTGAAGCTTGACTAGATATTGATGCAGTGCTAAGGAGGACACAAAACACATCTCACAAATCCTCAACAATTTTTCAAGGCAATCTTTGTATAACACATGCTATTAGGCATTCTTGAAGGCATTCTCATATCCACTCAAAGAAAACAATAATACAAGTCTTTGTCTAACCTTTGATTGGGACTTTCATAGAGTAAACATAATAAAGTATTTCACACAAAACCCTGTCAGCAATTAGGACATATCAACAATAGGTCTTTGATTCATAATTTGCACCATAACCTTATAACTCTTCAACTAGGGACTGTCATAACTAATTCTCTGCTTAGACACAATACACCAACTATAATAACATATTTGAATACCTTAGATGATCTTCTAAAACATATCATAAATGTAGATATTTTTTTGTTTTGTAACAACACCACTAAATAATGATTGCCATTCAACAATTAGGCCTATTTAGGCTTCTTAAGACTGTTCCTCTTTATCAACTGGAATTTCAACATCAAAGTGGAATATTGGACTTCCAAAATGACTTCAATGCCATTCAAAACAATTTATCAATTGACCTTCAAAGGGGTCTAAACCCATTTCATACAAAGTCTACAAAACCTTACTAAACACAGTCTTAACTAGGACTGTCATAAATCTGCCTTGTATAGGGCAATAATTCAAATGAGCACAAAACTTATAATTTCTCCAAAAACTTGTCAGGGAGAGGACCAAAATATACCTTGGCAACCTTTCAACACCTTTACCCCAGAGTAATACCTTTTCTCACAATCAAAACATTCAATTTTTCAATGAACTTTGTAATTTTAAGTCTTTTTCACTAAAACATAATCCTAGGGCATCACAATTTCAATAGCAAACCAAAACTCCACAACCTACAATCTTGAAGAATGAAAGTATACACAAAAATGAAACATTCTACACATTTTTACACTTTTGCACCAATTAAATTAAGAGATACATAATTTTGTTACTCCACTGTTTACCCTAGGAGGGTTTCAGACTTGTCAGTAATAAAAATGCAGTATCTTCCTCCATAGTTGATGAAAATGAATGAAACAAAATGAAAAATGAAGTAGACTCACAAAACTATCATATCCAATCGGTCTTAGATCATGGAGTGGTCTATTCCTTCCGTACAAAGCATCAAAACAGGACATAAGGTGTGGAAAATGGAGAAATTCATGGTTTCTTTATTTCAAAATTCAACTACATCTTCCACCACCCACTTACAACGATGCATTGAGGCTATTTAAGCCTTTTCCAACTTGTTTTCAATTTCCTACAACTGACTCAACAACTTCTACATGACTCTTGACCCTTCATATTCTTATTGTTGCAATTTTTTGCAATTTTCCAATTTTGCAACATTTGACACTTTTACTCGCCTATGCAAATTTTACAAAATGAACCCAATAGACTCAATTTACATCATAAGTGATCTATTGTGACCTTATTCTAATGACAAAACACCTAAAACCTATTGTGGACCTCATTTAACAACATTTTCATTTTTTTGCAAATTGGACACAATGACCACACAACCTATCTAAACATCCATCAAATGACTTAAACACATTGTGATGGCCTTGAAACACCTTATTAAATGACCCCTAAGCACTCCTTAACCACTTATTTACAATTTGGCCTCATGGAGGCTTGAATGCAACATGGTGCTCCTGCACTAGATATGAAGATTTGACACAATGCTATGCTAATAATAAAGGGCATTATAAATCATAGTAAATATATAGAAGTAGAGATCCAAATTTGATTTCTTGAATCAATTATTAACATAAAAAAAAACATAATACATGAAGAATTTTGAAGCCAAAAGATCAATAATTTTGAGGGTATAGTCAACACATTATAGAATCAAATTCTATATACCCCTTTGAAAAATATACATATATTTAAATAGATAGAGAGTTGTTTCACTCTTTAATATTGCCATAAATTATAATATATATTATTATATTAAAAAGTATGACTACAAGAAATTATAATAATATAAACATTTCATAAAAATCTTTATTTTGAGTGTATAAGAAAACTAAATATGTAACAAATAGTGATTGATAGAACCTAAAATTATTAAAAAATTAAATATACATATAAAATTATAGTTAAATATTTGTTTGAATTTTGAATTTTGTTCATTGTGATTATTCAAATCTGATTACTACATTGGTTGGTTTGTTGGTAAGTCCCAAAATCAAGCATAATATTTGTGGGGACCTCTAAGTTCACTATTTCTTCCTGACAAATCTTTCTTTATTTACATTTAAAATTTGATAAAAGACTAACTATATTTATTTAGTCAACATTTTTCATGTGTAGTTATCAAACCTATCTTTGACAGTGTATGAGCTATGAAGACAAAATGTAAGGTATACGATAAGTTAATCATTAAAACAGTTACTAGTTATGGACGGTGGATATTCATTCCCAAATGCTTAGAACGAATCTTGACTGTTCTGCACGCTGCGCATATGCGTCATTTTTAATCGTTATAATGCGTGGGAAGGTAGTGTGGGTCTATTGCTTTACAGCTAAGTATCAGAGTGTTTAAAATTATATTAACATTCCATTAAACAGACCATCGATAACAGATAAATACCTAATTGCGGTTTGATTTAATCGGTTGTGTTATATTATTGAGAATCATAGAAAGGAGGTTCAGAAGTTATGGAGGACTCCTGTGGCTCATCTTCTCTAACACCACGTAAAACGTTGATTTTGTTTGGAATCTAAGAAAACAAAGACTGAGAATTTAGAGCTATGTTTATGTCCTTTTTCCTTTCTAACATGATGAATTGTTACTCTGTTATATTGCAGTTCTTGAACATGATAGAAAAAATTCAGGGAGCAATAGTGAGGGGAATACTGAAACTGAATCAGATAACGAAGAAAAAGACGACCCAAATGGTTGTTACACTGAGCAGATGGCTAATGAGGAAGATATCTCCCCAATTGAGCAAGTAGCTCTTACAGTCCCCACAACTGATGATCCATCTCTCCCTGTGCTCACATTCAGGATGTGGGTGTTGGGATTGCTTTCATGTATGGGTCTTTCTTTTCTCAATCAGTTTTTTTCCTACAGAATAGAACCTCTTATTATCACCGCAGTGTCTGCACAGATTGCTGTGCTCCCAATAGGGCGTTTCATGGCTGCGACACTGCCTGAAACTAAGTTTAAGGTCCCTGGTACCAAATGGAAGTTTTGCTTGAATCCAGGACCTTTCAATGTGAAAGAGCATGTTCTTATTACCATCTTTGCTGGTGCTGGAGCCAGCCCTGTTAATGCAATCCATATTGTCAACATCATAAAGATCTTCTACAAAAGGAATCTGGACCCATATGTAGCCCTACTGATAATTCTCATGTCACAGGTAAAGTGTAATTTACAATTTTATCCCATGCTCAATTAGTGAAAAGCTGTGAATTTATATATTGGCACATGTGCTGTTGTCAAATCAAAACCAGGTTATGGAGGATATATGGGACCACAAATGTTGTTAGTAGCTTAACTAAGATATACTGAGCAATGCAAAACTACTCAAATCTCTATGACTGATTGACAGCTTCTGCCTTTTTGCCCATGAGCAGGACAACGCAGTATGACATGCCTCAATCTTAATTTCTTTTTACTTACTAAGCAAGAAGATAGTTTTTGAGTCTTATTAAGTGCTGCTTACTTTGCAGTATCACATGCCTCTCATTGTTAATGTCTGCTTGAGTATAAAGCAAACAAGCATTATTGTGCCTCGTTAATACTTGTGCCTTATTTCCTCTCATAAAGGAGGATAAAATGTCACATGCCTCTCATTCTCAATTTCGCCCGCCTTGATTTTTTCCTATTTCCCTGTTTCAACTGCCATTGCTAGGTGATGAGAACCTACCCTGAATTATCAAATTATGAACTTTTCCATGTATTATGCAAAGATGTATAAATGCCTCGTGCAATTATCCCCTAAACTGTTATCTTATTTTGCAGATTTTGGGGTTTGGATGGGCTGGCATGTTTCGAAGGCATTTAGTAGAGCCATCTACAATGTGGTGGCCTGCAAATCTGGTCCAAGTCTCCCTATTCAGGCATGCTCTTTTCTACCATATTAAGAGCTATAGTCAGTGGGCTTCCATGAAGATGGATTACCCTAAGGCTTAAGTTTGGCTGCATTTGTGACAATTTTCTGTAATAAAGTTTCTGTTGCTACCTCTACTTTTGCTTCTTTCTGTACCAAAGGATTCCTTTGAAATCACTCTCCTGTTATAGGATATAGACTAGAACACTTACTTTCCAAATTGGGCAGTGCAATCAGTTTCTTTACTAGCAGCTCATCAGAAAAAGTTTCGAGTTTCCTCCCCTGTTTTTATCTGTTATGCTATCTTACTGTCATGCCATTGAAAATTGTTAAGAAACTTTTTATGCCAAGTTTTCTTCGTTGTTTTGAAACAAGGATTCTGCTGCAGAACACTCCATGAGAAGGAGGAGAGACAAAAAGGAGCTGTAACGCGCATCCAATTCTTTCTAATAGCTTTAACATGCAGCTTTGCTTATTACCTGCTTCCTGGTTATCTTTTCCCCCTGCTGACATCTTTTTCATGGCTGTGCTGGATGTTTCCTCGATCCGTTATTGCACAGCAAGTGGGTTCAGGCCTTCATGGACTAGGTCTGGGTACTGTTGGATTGGACTGGTCAACTATCTGTTCATATCTGGGAAGTCCACTGGCCACACCCTGGTTTGCTGTAGCCAATGTGGCCGTTGGTTTTGTGCTCATAATGTATGTGATTACACCATTGACATATTGGTTTGGTGTTTATGATGCTAGAGTGTTCCCCATGTTTTCCAAGGACCTCTTCACATCTACAGGACAAATTTACAATATTTCTGCCATAGTGGATTCCAACTTTCATTTGGACGAACAGGCCTATGAGAAGCATGGCCAGTTACATCTGAGCACATTTTTTGTCTTTTCTTATAGCTTGGCCTTTGCAACATTGACTGCCACGGTCATGCATGCAGTCATCTTCCATGGAAAGTAATGATTTCTCTCTTCCCTCCACTAGATTGTTTATTTAGATTTGGAAATCATAGTCTTAATGGTTCAAAATTTGTAATGGCAGAGACATATGGAATCTCAGGATGCATACCTTCAAAGGCAGGAAAATGGATGTACACTCTAAGCTTATGAGAAAATACAAAACAGTACCAGAGTGGTGGTTTCTAATAATTCTTGGCTTGACTTTAACAGTCACCATTACAGTTTGTGAATGGTTTAAGGATCAGCTTCAATTGCGGTGGTGGGGAGTGCTCCTTTCATGTGGCCTTGCCATATTCTTCACTCTACCAATTGGCATTATAAAGGCTACTACTGATAAGGTATCAAATACTTGCATTTTGAAAAAGAGAACAGTGATCGTGCTGCAAATTCTTGCATAAATGTACTTTCTCTTACTTTTTCCTTTGGATCAATGCAGAGCCTGGGCTTGAATGTCATTTCTGAATACATTTTTGGCTACATCTCCCCAGGCAGACCAGTGGCCAATATCTGCTTCAAGCTTTTGAGCGATATCACTATCACTCAAGCCCTAACTTTTCTTCAAGACTTCAAACTTGGTCACTACATGAAGATCCCTCCACGCTCCATGTTCATGGCACAAGTAAAGCTCTTAGCACCCCGTACCATTTCTGTGATTCAGTTAATTACTCTCGCTGTAGTTATTGAGGATTCTCATTCACATTTCTCTCATATATGTTTATTTATGCAGATGGTAGGGACAAGTGTTGCTGCACTGGTATACATGGGAACAGCTTGGTGGATGATTGACAACGTTCCCAATCTGTGCAACACAGCTGTCTTGCCCGATAATAGTCCATGGATTTGTCCACTGGACCAAGTGATATATGATGCATCTGTGGTTTGGGGATTAATCGGTCCAAGGCGAATTTTCGGAAGCCTTGGCCCATATGGTGCTGTTAACTGGTCTTTCCTAATAGGAGCCATAGCCCCAATCTTGGCATGGCTTTTGCAAAAGTTGTGGCCTGAAAAAACTTGGATAAAGTATATCAATATGCCTGTGCTTATTGGAGCGACATCATACATGCCTCCTGCCACTGCAGTGAATTTCACTAGCTGGTTGATTATGGGATTTATTTTCAGCTTTGTGATATACAGATATCACAGACAATGGTGGCAGCGACATAACTATTTGCTTTCAGCAGGACTGGATGCAGGGTTGGCCTTCATGGGTGTGCTTCTCTATGTTTGTTTGGGCCTGGAGAATGTATCTTTTGAGTGGTGGGGAACAAATTTAGATGGTTGTCCATTAGCTTCCTGCCCAACTGCTAAGAACATATCAATTGATAATTGTCCAATCTTTGTTTAAACAAAGTAGAAGCAAATAAAATCTGGCTTTTTGGGAAAGGAAAAAGTGAATTTACGAACAATCTTTTCTTTGTGGAGTCTATATAATACTATATAGATGTCTTTAATGCATGTCTCAGCAGAATTACCTGGATTCAACAGAGTGTCTTTAGGGGATCCATATGAAATGGAAAAATAATATACCATTGTTGTTTAGTTTTAGTTGGCAGTTACCTTTCATTCATATTACACTTGTTAAAAGTAGAACATACAAAAATTGGGTTTTGTGCATTACACAAGATCTCTAGATTATTATTTATTTTTTATTACTATTATTTATTTATTTAGTACAGATTGGACAGGTTTTATAGATGATAGAAAGTCTATTTATAGTTATGCTTTCATTTTGATTCTATAGTATTTTTTTGAAAGTCTTTTTAAAATATATTCTATTATTTTTAGAGTAAAGGTAGTACAAAGCTACCACCACCACAACTTTTTAATTATGGTTGAGGAGATTGATAAAGGATATGTAGCAAACATATAATGGGGTCCTACTATGTGGTATTGTGATAACCAAAGTGCATAAATGAGAAGAATCTAATATTTCATAGCAAGAATAAGTGTGCTGAAATTGAACGTCATTATATCAAAGAGTTAGTTTAGTAAGTATTGGTTGAAATTATTTACTCCCTACAAAGACTAAAATAGTCAATAGTAATATATTCATGAAACACTTTATTAGTGACCAATTTTTAAAATTTAAGATTTGCTTTGAGTTCTTCCTAATAATCATTATGAAAAAGAATGAAACATTAATGAACCATTGTTTCATTTTAACTAGATGATTCTTTTTGTTAAATTGAAAGTTAGGTTACAATTAGTTTTCATTTTATTCGTTCTTTTCTTATAAATGTTATTTTCCTCTCTCAAATCAATACATAGAAGTCTTGGTTGATGATTTATAGACCATTGTTCATTTTTTACTGTTGTCTTATACCTTCTTGATTTTCTTGTTGCATGAAGTCACAATACAATTATGCAAGCAAAATAATGCACTACATATTTCCATGCGTGCAATAGATAATTTTAATTTTGTTTTCCCTCTATTTTCAAAATGTATTGAATAGCTAGTAATTTTATCTTTTCAAGACTACTAGTGTTGACTAGTACCTTTATGTTTCGATTAGGTAAACATAGGAAAAGGGCCCAAACCCATTACAAGACAACCTTAGAGGCAAGTAGGATGAATCTCACCAGTAGTGAGACAGGAAAAAAAAAAGTCTCCCAAGAAGATAGACAAAAACCAAAACAAAGGACAAAACAACAAAGACCAACAATATGCTTTTGATCGAAGCATGGAACTAGACAAGGCCAAGATAGTTAAGGCGGGTTGAAACCAAATTTCACCCAAGGCCTTATAAGATGGGTTGCATGAGAATGAAAGATCTTGTTGATATTAGTAAGTAAAAACTCATCTGAAGGATTCTCAAGCACAACATTGAGCTTCCTTTTAGCCTTGCAAGTGTATTCATTTCCCACATTCTTGTGGTCATTAACAATAGTTTGCAACATCTTCCTCCCCACCAAGTTCATAGAAGAGGGGCTCAAAACAACCCGTTCCATACAATAATCAAGAACCTTACCAATGAGATTGCTCATAGAAGTATCTAGCACCTTAGCTTGAGGGTGAAGACAACTGACATCAAACATGATCTCGAAGGAGCAACCATTGTAACAAAGATCTTGGAAAATCAAGTGGAATTTCCCAACACGGTGGAAGTGGAACAACTTAGAGGTCCCATAAAGAAATTCCTGTTCCCAAACCCCAAACTTGGAAACAATTTTAATACTATTGGGAAACTCTGAACTAGAATCAACCAAGACATGAAATCTAGCATAAAGAAAGTTGGTTCTAGATTTATTGACATTATATTGGTATGTACAAGATCATGGGGATCCAAACTAGGCCCCTAAGTGGCAATGAAAATTCAGAAAAATAAAGTTAGGCAACTTGACAAAAAAATTGGAATAGGTTATTAACATAATTTGAAAATATGTAAGAACAAAACTTGTAGCAAATTGAATGTAATTTCTAGACTACTAGTCCTTTTTTGGAAAAAAATAAATCTGTTTTGTGAAAATTTGAAATTTCAATGCAGTGTACTAAATTTTCAGGAAAAATATAAGAAGCAGGTGTATATCTGACCACCCTAAGTACAAGAAAATAATAATTTTTTTTTGAAACTTTCAATATATGCAGAGGACACATGCTCGGATGTGTCATATTTTTATTAGAACATTTCAAAATTATTAAAACTTGTTTGTCTGACCACCAGAGCTTGGTAAGAAATTATGAAATTCATTTTTTTTATATCCTATAGTATGTGAAGCTTAGAATGCGACACATCTTTTAGATTCAGAAAATGTGAAATAGTTTGAAAGTTATAGAAGATTTTCAATTAGCCTATCAATCAGAACTTTAGTTGTAATGTATATAGAAAATCAATAATAATTATTTATTAAATTCAAAATAAGGCATATCTTATATTGGTGGAAAACTGACAATTTTTTCTATAAACCCTTTTCTTTTTATGAAATTCGGATTAAAAAAAGTTGTGATGCAGGACCATCCAGTGGTGTAAGGGCAATCTTGCATCACCCAAAAATAGTTAAATTTCAAGTTTCTCGGTTTTTACATGTTTTACATTTTTGGATACCCTTTTCATCATAATGAAATTCCCAATTTACGGTTTTTAATTTCTATTTCCGGGTTGAAAGATATTGCAGTTTTAGTTTCCCATATTTACATGAAAAGTTAAAGTTTGAGGGGGCAGATTTCCCGGAATGGCCCGAAACTTGCGCGAAACTGTATAGTGGTTTCAGCGTTATTGACTTCGAGACCTTTCAACGGTTCAATGGTTTGCGAATCGGAGTCTCGGATCAAAAGTTATGGCCCGGGAAGTTGGCGCACTTTCTAGAAGATACAATTGCAAATGCTCTTTTGAAATTTGAACTTCATGTTGTAAATTTTTGGCGCCAAACCGCCTAAACTCAAACTTGAATGTTGTTTTGGCTCCAAACTAATGAGGAGCTCTATTTATGGGCGGGTTTCTAATTTTTGGGTAACTTTTGGGGGCTCGCATATTGCGAAAGGGTTATTTTGTAGCTTCCTGTAACTTGCATGTGTTGTAGAACTTGGGGATTTGAGATCCTCTATGCATGTAAGAAGCTCCATTTTCTAAATAA
This sequence comes from Sequoia sempervirens, assembly GCA_007258455.2. Taxonomy (NCBI): domain Eukaryota; kingdom Viridiplantae; phylum Streptophyta; class Pinopsida; order Cupressales; family Cupressaceae; genus Sequoia; species Sequoia sempervirens. Next base: position 152,506 of record VDFB02043104.1, read on the forward strand.
TAAAATTATTCTCTTGTTTGTGGGTTATTTTCTGTGTCTCGGGTTGTGCCCTTATCAAGTTGTTAGCCACAAGGGCGAACTTCAAAAAACTAAGGAAATTTTGTAAACATGTTTTTTATTTGACTTTCTAGGTTTGGCAATCCCAAGCCAAAAACTAAGGCAAACCCAAGGGAAATCCCAAGGCTGCAAATTTTGTCAGACAAAATGGATATCTATTTGAAATGAATATATGTTTCAAAGGGATATCCGTTTTGGAAAACATGCACTCGTTCTTAGGTCTTCAAAAGGGATATTTGTTTTGAAAAAAAAAATGGATATCCATTTGAAATGAATATCCGTTTTGAAAAAACAAAAAGAATATCCATTTTGAAGACCTAAAAAACTCTCTTTAGTAAAATGGGCATAATTTTTGTGTTTCTTATTGAAATTTTAATTTTTTACAGGTGTTGGAAAGGTGATTGAGAGCTCTACATAATAGACTAGGTAGTATTTCTATATTTTACAGAAAAAAATTAATTATAATCATTTGAACTTCATATTTCATTTTTGAAACATCAAATGCTCACTACTTTTGCATGCAAAGTCTCTTTTCATGATTTCTTTATAACACTCGTCTCAAATAACTTGAACCATTTGAAAAACTAATCAATAATTAAATATTTATATTTTTTTATTAAGAAGATGAAAAAATCTTCATAAATCATCATATCTCTCTGTCTCTTTCTCTACCTCTCTATATTTCACTATGTCTCCCCCTAGGCTTTGGACCTATCCCTCCACTTGTTTCCCCTTCCCTCTCTTTTTACCTCTTTATACCTCTCCCTACAAATCTATTGAACTCTAGACTTAACTATCTACTTCTCCATCCCTCCCTCCTTTCTCTCTTTGTCCCTTTTTAGACCTCTCTCTCTCTGTCTCTCTGTCTCTCTGTCTCTCTCTCCCTCTCTCTCTCAAGTCCCTCCCACTCCTTTTCCCACCCCCCTCTCTCTCCCTCTCCCTCTCCCTCTCCCTCTCCCCTCTCCCTCTCCCCTCTCTCTCTCTCCCTCCCTTTGAAGTCTCCCTCCCTCTTAAGTGGCCCTCTTAGGTCTCTCTCTCTCAGGTCTCTCCCACTTCCTCTCTCCCTCTTAGGTCTCTCTCTCAAGTCTCTCCCACTCCCCCCCCCTCTCTCTCTCAAGTCTCTCCCTCTCCCTCTCTCTCAGGTCTCTCTCTCTCTCTTACTCACACTCTCCATTCCCCTCTCAGGTCTCTCTGTCCCATTCTCTTATGTCTCCCCTTAAGCTTTGAACCTATACCTCCACTTGTTGGGTAAGTGCACAAAGTTGAGTCCACAAAACGTGGAAGTTTTTGCCTTAACCAAAAAATTGAAATCGGCTTTGAGGAAATGGGATCTCGATTTTAATAAACGGGATCCCGTTCAAGTTCAGGATCCCGAGCCTGACACAGAATGGGATCCTACTTTTTAAAAATCGAGATCCCGTTTCCCATAGGATCCTGAACCAATGGAAAAGGCACGGGATCCCGATTGTCACGAAACGGGATCCTGATTTCTACAAATCGGGATCCCAGTTTATATTGCTATTTATTTAAAAAAAAAATAGAGTTCACTGCACAGCGGACGAGACCCTGAGTACTGGTGACAACAACCCCCACAATTAGCTACAGGTACCCGCCTACATCCCATTTTTTTGCATTTTTCTATTTTCAATTGAAATTTTGAAGAAAATAAGTGAATTTAGCATGTTTTTTTAAATTTTATTTCATGTTTTGAGCATTTTTTTAACTGTTATAATAGAAATGAATAATTGTAAAATTAGACGAAAAAATGCAATGAAACCTAAAGGTTTTTTAATAAAAATGAAAAAATGAACCTTGAATTGTGTTTTACAAACAAAATTTAACTTTTTAGAAACCTAAATTGTTCTAGGCAAAATTGAATTTGAAAACCCTAATTGAAACAAAACAAAAAATTGCATTTTCAAAACCCTAGAAATTGAAATGGAAATAAAAACATTACATTTACAAAATCCTAATCAAGCTTTTTTGAAACCACGAGATTCAAATAAAACAAAAAATTGATTTGAAAACCCTAGTTTGAACTGAAATGAAAAATTTGCATTAAAAATCCTAATTGCTTAGAAATTGAAACCCTAAATTGAATTGGAACATTTTTTTTTTGTTAAAACCCTAAATTGAAATCGAACAAATCATTTTGATTTTGAAAACTAGGTTATTTTGAGCTCAAAAAAAATCATTTGCATTGCTTAAAATGCTTTAGAATTTTATTTGCTTTGTATGGAAAAACAATATATATTAGAGCTTTAGTTTCAATGTTAAATTATAAATTAGATTAGAAAACAATATGTTAAAGAATAGTTAAAATTCATAAAGTTTATCTTGATGTTTTCTTGTAAATTTAGTTAGCAAATTTGTAAATCTAAGCATGTATAATCGATCTTCCAATTGACACTAACTTGCAATTCTAAATTATGCCAAGGGCCACCCAAACTTCACCCTAAGTTTGCTAAACCCTAGACCCTAAACTGTAAAATCTAAACCCTCAACACTAAAGCATTTGAATTTTGTCGTAGGACCTTAAAATGAAATTTGACCTTGCCTTAAAAAACCCTCTATTGTCACCATTTAGTAGAGCTTTTTGTAATGTTTTCACTTATTTGAACACATAATATAAAACCTTTTTTGTTTCTACAAGTTTATAAAGAGTGGATGATCACTCTCTATGACAATTAGACATGATCATTAGGGTTCTAAATCATTGGAAGAAAACTGAGAGCGTGAGTAAGAGTGCTATGGGTAAAGTTTATTTCATTGGACATACCTAAAATTATGTAGGTTCAATGTCAAGAATGGGTCTATTTGGTAGATTTATGAAAACTATTTTGAATATCTAGAATGCCATAAAAGTATAATTATAGCAATTCCAATTGGAAACACTTGGGTACATATATATCATATGAAATTTAAATCTAGTAAGGTGTCTATTATATAGGAGAGTTCATAATACATGGAA